>JAUELO010000208.1:0-17150 GCA_032357855.1 Amphibolips quercusostensackenii | reverse complement strand
ACTTATAATCTAAATGATGAACAAATTATGAATTTTTTAAATTAAGCTTACTTAAGCAATACACAATTTTTATTTAATATAAAAGAATCCTAGCAATATAATATACAGGGCCTCCCAGTACTTAAGGTGCATACGAATTCCTAGAATTCACTTGCACTTTATTCAATTCTTCAAAAGTTTTTTTTTTTATTTTTCTTGAAATCTTTACAATACACCAGGAGTCATTTTTCATTTTGCCCAGTCTTCTGTATTCTCTAAATTTTTCTGAGATTTTCTGAATTTTTTTAATTCTTTTGAATTGTCTAAATTCTTTTAAATTTTCTGAAATCTTTTGAATTCTCCAAATCTTTTGTATTCTCTTAGTTCTTTAAAAATTCTACAAATTCTTTTGAATTCAGTAAATTCTCGACAGCACTGAATTTTTAAATGTTTTTCAATTATCTTCAAATCATAAAAATACACATCAAGTTAGTTTAAACTCTTCATATGTTCTCAATTGTTTCATTCTCTTGAAATTTAAAGCTTTTTTCAAATTCTTTTGAAATCTGTACAATACACCATGAATTATTTTAAATTGCGCTAAATCTCCTGCATTGCCTGGATTCTTTGAAATCTTCTGAATTCTTTTGTATTCCGTCTACTCTTTTAATTCTTTTTCATTCTATTAATCATTTTGAAATCTGTTTTTTTTTTGCAACCTGCGCATTCATCTGAATTCTGTTAATTCTTAGCCCACTCAATTGTTCGCAATTCTATGAATTCTTTTAAAATTTTATAAGCTCTTTAAACTGTAATGAATTTGTGGAATTCTCGCGATATCACTGAATTTTTTAATGTTTTTTAATTATCTTAAATTTTTGGTTGGAAAATGATATTTTTCAGTTGAAAATTCGTCTCTTTTAGTAGAAATTGATCTCCTTGATTAGAAATTCATCTTTTTTGTCTGAACCTTAAATATTTTGTTTGAATATTTACCATCTTAGTTGAATTTTTTATAGCCTTAGTTAAACATTTATCTGTTTGGTTAAACATTAATTTTGTTAACATAAAATGTAATTATTCAGGTTTGAGTTGACAATTGATCTTTTTTCAGTGATAATTAATTTTTGTTATTTTTAAAATTTAACTATTTCAGTTGAAGATTCATTTTTTCGTTGTTGAAAACTCATGTTTTTTGTTTAAATTCAACTATTTTAGTTGTAGATTCATAACTTGGATTCAAAATTCATGACTTACGTTACAAATCAATTTTATTAACTAGAAATGTAACTCTTCTGTTTTCAGTTAAAAGTTGATTTTTTCAGTTTAAAATTCAACTATTTGGTTGAATATTTGTCTCCTTGATTAAGAAATTCAACAATTTCGTTAAAAAATTCATGTATTTTTAAAATTGTATTTTTTAGTAAAAAATTAACCTTGTTGTTTAAAAAATTAATCTAGTTGTTTGAACATTCATCTTTATAGTTGAGAATTCAAGTATTTCAGTTGAATATTAATCATATTAGTCGGAAATTCATCTTTTGGGTTGAAAATAAAATAACATGGTTCAAAGTTAAACGCTTTGTTGAAAACTAATTTAACTTTTTATTTTAACTTTTTAATTATTTAAAACTATTTTTTTGTTAATTTCCGTCGTTTTGGTAGAAATCAATCTTCTTGTATAATAATTCACCTTTTTGATACAAAATTAAATTATTTCATTTAAATATTCATCATCTCAGTTAAAAATTAATCTTGCTTGTTTAAAATTTACAAATTCCAATCAAAGACTTACAATTTTAGTTGAAATTCAATCACTTTGTTTGAAAATGTAATCATTTTTTTTTTAATATTTTTTTTATTGAATATAATTTTTATAACTGAGAGTTTGACCTATTCTACTTAAATATTGAAAATTATGTTTTTTATTGAAAGTGAATTTTCTTTTCTATGAATTTTACTTGTCGGTTAAAAATTTAAGTATTCCAGTTAAATATTTATCATTTTAATTGAAAAAATTTATCTCGTGGGTTGTAAATCAATTTATTTGGCTAGAATTTGAACTCTTTTGTTAATATTTTTTTTGAAGATTCATAATTTTGATTAAAAATTTATTCCTTGGGTTAAAAAATGATCGATTTGATTAAAAATTGTTTTTTCTTGAGATGAAGAGGAATTTTTTTCAAAAATTTAACTATTTTAATAAAAATTTCTTTCCAAATTGAAATATTTAATATTTAGTTGAAAAATAATCTTTTTCAGTTGAAAATTCGACTTTTTTGGTAAAAGTTTATCTTCTTGGTAGAAAATTCATCTTTTTGGTCTGAAGTCCAATTATCTTATTGAAATATTCATTAATTGTATATTTCATAGTCTTAGTTAAAATTTGATTAATTTAATTCAAAATTAATTTTCTTAACTCAAATGTAATTATTTAAGTTTTGGTTGACAATTTATCTTTTTTCTGTGAAAATTTATTTTTGTTAGTTTTGAAATTCAACTATTTCCATCTAAGATTTATTTTTTGTGGCTGTAAACTCAAGTTTTTGGTTTAATATGCAACTATTGCAGTTGAAAATTAATCATTTTGATTGGACATTCATGAGTTAAGTTACAATTTAATTTTATCAACTAAAAATGTAACTATTCCATTTTCGGTTAAAAGTTTTTTTTAGTTCGAAATTCAACTAGGTTGAAAGTTTGTCTTCTTTAATTAAAAATTCAAATATTTTGCTAATAGAAATTTATAATTTTTTAAATTGTATTTTTTAGTAAAAAATAACTGTTTTTCTTTGAAAATTTATCTTTGTGGCACCAACCTAGTTACGACTCTGTTTTCGAGATGACGATTTTTATTAATCCAGTAAATGGGAATTGGCCTTGAAAGTTAAGGATCTCGCTGGCCCAAATATTAATGCAGAGTATGACATATTTTCATTTTCAAAGTTACAACGATGCGACGAAAATAAAATGATAGCAGATATTTTATAGGTCAGGAGCAGCAAGGTCATAAATATGAAAGTTTTGCGGGGGAAGAAAAGGGGCGAGCTTTTCAAGCTTTTACAGACTTGCTGGGCTTTTCATTGTCTAGCTTCTCCCACGAAGTGAAAGCACTTTTGCCATGCCAAGAAAAGAAGCCGCAAAGTTTGTATAGTTTAACTGGAACCCTCTAAAATCTACAGCTCTTAAAAAGCAGATCTTAAGGATCAAATAAAAATATAGTTTTTAAACTTTAAAATCTTTCTTTATGCGATAAGAATAGTTCCTTAGGGGCTGAATATTCAGAATTAAGAGTGTCATATTTCTTTCCATTAAAATCACATTTAAAACTGTTTTTAGATACTTCTTTTCATACTTTTTCCTGTTCAGGGATTACCCATAAATCACGTGACCTCAAAAAAGGGAGGGGGGTTCCTTGAGCCCATCACGTGAAATTCTCCACTATAACTCTATTTTTTTAATGTTATAAAAAACACAATTTCAAACTAATTAATCTTCTTATGTAACAAATTACATGAAATGGAAAATCAGAGAAAAATATGCTTACAGATATCAATGGGTTCCGCTTATTTACAAGCAAATATGATGTATGATATTTTTGCGAAAAATATCAACAACGCGAGATGAAAGTATGAAGAGACATTTTCCTATAACTGTTTCAGGAAATAATGTTATTCCTAGGCATTTTTTCTTATCTGGTGCGGTCTTTGCAAAAAGCCTGAATTTCTGTTTTTCAGATGAAAACAAGTTTCTCTTCAAGTAAATTAACTTCAAATATTTTCAGAACAACAGCCGCGATTTCGTTAATATTGATGTTTAAAAAAAAATTTGAACGAATTAAAAAATATCACACACTAACAACAATTTGTCGTAACAACAATTTTGACGATTTTTTGATAACCCACGTCTTCAATTTTTCAATTAATTACGTAAGGATTGAATGGGGGAGTCGAGCTAGTTTGCAAAATCTTACGAATCCTCACTTAGCTTTTTCTTTCTTCTTCCTGATTATTATTCTTTCACATACGCTATTTGAAACCTGCTTTGGCTATCGAAATCACTTTATAAGTGGAAATCCCTTGAAGTTTTAAAAAATCGATGAAAATTCTTGAAATTTCGTAAAATATTTCAAAATATTACGAGATTCCTTTAAAATCTATAACATTTTTATAAAATTTATTTAAATCTTTTAAATTCGTAAGAACGTCAAATATTGATAAACTAGTTTTAGAGTTACGTAGATTGTAAGAAAGTGTTTAAAATTTTCAAATAATTAAACAATTTGAGATAGTTATTATACATTTTGATATTAAACTTATTCTTTAGCATGACTTAAGAGTAATTTTACTTATTAAATTATTGAAAAGTTATAAATTTACTGCATTAATTTTTTTTCCGCTAATAATTTTATTTTAATAATTTTCTTAAAACTAAATCACTTCGAATTTAGGTGTGCGTAGATTGGATGCGTAATTATTCACCGTTTAGAATCATTTATGTACATGTGAAATAAAATAATATTAATTGATTATATATGAAATAAGGATCAATTGCAAATTTTCAAAATTGTATTACAGAATAAAAATAATATTTAGTAACGAATATTTTTTGAATAAATATATTTGACGTTGCACTTAGATTCTATAATTTACATTTTTAGTTAATAAATGTTGCATTTTTTACGACTTATAACACTTGGAATAAAAAACAAGCCTTTAACCCCTTTGACTTTTGATATCATTATCAGTAAGAATAAATAAATTGACAGAATCACAATTACAGACAATTTTGTTAATTTCTTGAATTCTTTGAATTTCTTGAATGTCCGCCATGCCCAGAAATATCTTAAATTCGCTGAATTTCCTGAAATTCTAGACTTCTGTGAAATACTTAAAATTTGAGTAATTCCTGAATTCTCAAAACTCTTTCAATTTCTTCAATTACACGAATTATTCGAATTTCCATAATACTCTGAAATTTCTCAAATTCTCTGAATGCTTAGAATTTCCTTAAAGCTCTAAAATCCCTGAAATTCTCTAAATTTTTTAAATATTCTTAATTTCGTGAATTATCAAATTTTTCTAAACTCCTTAAATGCTTAAAAATCTCTGAAGTTCTCTGAAATATTTAGGATCCCTAAATTCCTGAACTACTTAAAATTCCCTCAATGCACTGAATATGCTGAATTTCTGCATTGATTTAATATTTTTAGATTTCAGAATTTCTAGAGTATTCAGAATTCCTTAGATTTTCTGGATGCTCTGAATTCCCTGAATATTCTGAATTTCTTGATTTCTCTGAATTTCTTGAATCTCATAAATTCCTTGAATTTTGTTAATTCCTTGATTTTTTTGTATACCCTGAATTCCTTGTTTTCCTTAAATTCTATGAATTTCTTTAATCTCTTAAACTTTCTAAATTCCATTGAATGTTCTGAACCCCCTGAATTTTTTTAATTTCCTGAAGTTCTTTATTTATTTAAATTCATTACATTTCTCGATTATTTTAAATTTTCTTAATACTCTTACTATGCTGGATTCCTGAACTGCTTGAAGATTCTCAGTTTTCAGAATATCTTAAGTATTCTGGGTGCCTTAAATTTCCTGAACATTCTGAATTTCCTGCATATTCTGAATTTCTTTATTTTCTTAAATTTCTCTAATCCGTTAAATTCCTTGAATTCCTGTAATTCCTGAAATTCCTCGAATGCAATGAACCCCCAAATACCTTGAATTATTTAAATTCTCTGCATCCCTTTAATCTTTTCAACGTTCCAAACCCCGTTAAATGTTCTAAATTCCCTAAATATGCTAAATTGGCCGAATCCCCCGAAAGTTTCGAATTCCCTGAATTTCTTTATTACTCTTAGTTCCTTAAATTTCTAGATTATGTGGAATTCCCTCACTGCTCTGAATATGCTGATTTCCTAAATTGTTTCAACATTTTGATTTTTCTTAATTTCTTAAGTATTCTCAAATCTTTAGATTCCCTGAATGTTTTGAATTTCCTAAATATCCTGAATTCTTTGATTGCTCTAAATTTCCTGACTTCCTTGAATTACTCAAATTCCTTGAATTCTCCGAATTTTTTTAATCCCTTAAATGTTCTAAATTCCATTGCATGTTCTAAAATCCCTGCATATTTTGAATTCCTGGAATCCCCTGATTATTCAGAATTCTTTGAATTTCTTTATATATTTTCAGTTTTTAGAATTTCTGGAGTATTCTGAATTTCTCAAATTCCCTAAATGTTTTGATTTACCTGAATATTCTAAATTCCTTGATTTCTCTGAATTTCTTGAATCCATTCAATTCCTTCAATTCCTTTAATTTCTTGCATTCTCTAAATTCTCTGAATTTCTTCAATACCTTGAATGTTCTGAACTCTCTCTAATTTTCTGAATTTTCTGAATATGCTGAATTCCTTTAATGCCCTGAATATGCTGAATTTCTGAGTTGCTTAAATATTTTGAGTTTTTATAATTTCTTGAGGAATTCCTTAAATTTCCTAAATGTTCTGAATTCTCTAAATATTCTGAATTCCTTGATTTCTCTAAATTTCTTAAATCCTTTAAATTTCTTACATTACTTCAATGCTCTAAATTCCTTTAATCCCTTGAACATTCTAAATTCCATTGGGTGTTCTGAATTTCTTGAATATTCTAAATTTCCTGAATTTCTTTATATCTCTGAATTCCTTCAATTTCTGGATTATTTTGAATTCCCTTAATGCTCTAAATTGGCTGAATTTCTAAATTGCTTAAATATTTTCAGTTTTCTGAATTTCTAGTGTATGCTGAATTTCTTAGATTTCCTGAATGTTCTGAATTCGTCGGTTTCTCTGAATTTCTTGAATAACTTTAATTCTCTTAATTCCTTTCATCTCTTGAACGTTCTAAATTCCATTGCATGTTCTCAATTTTCCTGAATATTCTGAATTTACTAAATTCCTTTATTCCTCTGAATTCCTTGAATTTCGGGATTATTTTTAATTCCCTTAATGCTCTGAATATGCTGAATTCCTGATGTTCTTGAATATTTCCAGTCTCATAAATTTCTTGAGAAATCTAAATTCGCAGATTCCCTGAATGTTCTGAATCCCTAGGTTTCCTTAAATTCCTTCAAATCCTTGAATTCTTTAAATTCTCTGATTTCCTTCAACCCCTTGGATGTACTGAATTCCCTGATAATTCTAAGTTCCCTAATAATTGTGAATTCCCTGAATGTGATGAATCCCTGAATTGTTCGAAGGTTTTGAGATTCCAGAATTACTTGAGGATTCTAAATTCCTCAGATTTCCTGAATGTTCTGAATTCCCTGAATATTTTGAATTCCTTGATTTCTGTGAATTTTGTGAATTCCATGAATTCCTTGAATTTCTTTAATTCCCTGAATCCCTCCAATTCTTTAAACTCTCTGAATTTTTTTTTCCTAAGAATTTTCTGGTTTTCCTAAGTATTCTAAATTCACTGACTTCCTTTATTTCTCTGAATCCCTTAAATTTATGGATTATTTTTAATTCTCTTAATGCGCTGAATATGCTGAATTGCTTGGATATTTTTAGTTTCCAGAATTTGTAGAGTATCCGGAATCTCTGAGAATTCTTGAATGTTCTGAATTCCTTCAAACAATGAATTCCTTAAATTTCTCGATTGACTTCAATTCTCTGAATTCCTTCAATCCCTTGAACATTCTAAATTCTATTGCGTGTTCTGGATTCCCTAAATATTCTGAATTTCCTGGATTTCTTTATTTCTTTGAATTCCTTATAATTTCCGGACTATTTATAATTCCCTTAATGCTCTAAATATGCTGAATTCCTGAATTGCTTGAGTACTTTTAGTTTCTATAATTTTCAAAGTATTCTGAATTCCTCAGAATTTCTGAATGTTCTAAATTCCTTGAAAAAATAAATTCCTTGAATTTCTCGATTTACTTTAATTCTCTGAATTCCTTTAATCCCTTAAACATTCTAAATTCTATTGTGTGTTCTGGATTCCCTGAATATTCTGAATTTCCTGAATTCCTTTATTTCTTTGAATTCCTTAAATTTTCAGACTATTTATAATTCCCTTAATGTTCTAAATATGCTGAATTCCTGAATCGCTTGAGTATTTTTAGTTTCTATAATTTTTAGAGTATTCTGAATCCCTTAGAATTCCTGAATGTTCTGAATTCCTTGAAACAATGAATTCCTTGAATTTCTCGATTGACTTCAATTCTCTGAATTCCTTTAATCCCTTAAACATTCTAAATTCTATTGTGTGTTTTGGATTCCCTGAATATTCTTAATTTCCTGAATTCCTTTATTTCTTTGAATTCCTCAAATTTTCGAAGTATTTACAGTTCCCTTAATGCTCTAAATATGCTGAATTCCTGAATTGTTCGAGTATTCTTAGTTTTCATAATTTTTAGAGTATCCTGAATTTCTTAGAATTCCTGAATGTTCTGAATTTCATGAATTCCTTGATTCACTTCAATTCTCTAAATTCCTTGAACCCCTTAAACGTTCTTAATTCAATTGCATGTTCTCAATTTTCTGAATAGTCAGAATTTCCTGAATTCCTTTATTCCTCTGAATTCCTTGAATTTCGATATTATTTTTAATTCCCTTAATCATCTGAATATGCTGAATTCCTGATGTTCTTGAATATTTCCAGTCTCCTAAATTTCTTGAGAAATCTAAATTCGCAGATTCCCTGAATGTTCTGAATCCCTAGGTTTCCTTAAATTCCTTCAATTCCTTGAATTCTTTAAATTCTCTGATTTCCTTCAACCCCTTGGATGTACTGAATTCCCTGATAATTCTAAGTTCCCTAATAATTGTGAATTCCCTGAATGTGATGAATCCCTGAATTGTTCGAAGGTTTTGAGATTCCAGAATTACTTGAGGATTCTAAATTCCTCAGATTTCCTGAATGTTCTGAATTCCCTGAATATTTTGAATTCCTTGATTTCTGTGAATTTTGTGAATTCCATGAATTCCTTGAATTTCTTTAATTCCCTGAATCCCTCCAATTCTTTAAACTCTCTGAATTTTTTTTTCCTAAGAATTTTCTGGTTTTCCTAAGTATTCTAAATTCACTGACTTCCTTTATTTCTCTGAATCCCTTAAATTTATGGATTATTTTTAATTCTCTTAATGCGCTGAATATGCTGAATTGCTTGGATATTTTTAGTTTCCAGAATTTGTAGAGTATCCGGAATCTCTGAGAATTCTTGAATGTTCTGAATTCCTTCAAACAATGAATTCCTTAAATTTCTCGATTGACTTCAATTCTCTGAATTCCTTCAATCCCTTGAACATTCTAAATTCTATTGCGTGTTCTGGATTCCCTAAATATTCTGAATTTCCTGGATTTCTTTATTTCTTTGAATTCCTTATAATTTCCGGACTATTTATAATTCCCTTAATGCTCTAAATATGCTGAATTCCTGAATTGCTTGAGTACTTTTAGTTTCTATAATTTTCAAAGTATTCTGAATTCCTCAGAATTTCTGAATGTTCTAAATTCCTTGAAAAAATAAATTCCTTGAATTTCTCGATTTACTTTAATTCTCTGAATTCCTTTAATCTTTTCAATTCCTTTACTGCGTTGGATATGCTGAAATGCTTGAATATTTTAATTTTCCAGAATTTCTACAGTATTCTGAATTTCTTAGAATTCCTGAATGTTCTTGATTCCTGAATGTTCTGAATTCCTTGATTTCTCTGAATACCTTGAAACAATAAATTGCTTGAATTTCTTGATTTACTTCAATTTTTTAAAATTCTTCAATCTCTTGAAAGTTCTAAGTCCCATAGAGTGTTTTGAAATCCCTGCATATTCTAAATTTCCTGAATTTCTTTATTTCTTTGAATTTCTTGGATTTCTGGACTATTTATAATTTCCTCAGTGCTTTACACATGATAAATTTCTGAATTGCTTGTGTATTTTTAGTTTCCATAATTTCTAAAGTATTCTAAATTTCTTAGAATTCCTGAATGTTCTGAATTTCTTGAATTCTTTGATTCACTTCAATTGTCTAAATTCCTTCAATCCCTTGAACGTTCTAAATTCAATTGCATGTTTTCAATTCTTTGAATAATCTGATTTTTCTGAATTCCTTTATTCCTCTGACTTCCTTGAATTTCTGGATTATTTTTAATTTCCTTAATAGGTTGAATATGCTAAATTGTTTGAATATTTTTATTTTCCAGAATTTCTTGAGTATTCTGAATTCCTTAGAATTCCTGAATGTTCTGAATTTCTTGATTTCTCTAAATTCTTTGAAACAATGAATTGCTTGAATTTCCTAATCAACCTCAATTCTCTGAATTGTTTTAACCCCTTGAATGTTCTAAATTCTATCGCGTGTTCTGAATTCCCTAAATATTCTGAATTTTCTGAATTTCTTTGTTTCTTCGAATTTTTTGAATTTTCGGATTATTTATGATTCCCCTAACGCTCTAAATATGCTCAATTCCTGAATTGCTCGAGTATTTTTAGTTACCATAATTTTTAGAGTATTCTAAATTTCTTAGAATTCCCGAATGTTTCGAATTCCATGAATTTCTTGATTCACTTCAATTCTCTGAATTCATTCAATCTCTTAAATGTTCTGAAATCAATTGCGTGTTTTCAATTTTCTGAATAATCTGAATTTCCTAAATTCCTTTATTTCTCTGAATTTTTTTAATTTCTGGATTATCTTTGATTCCGCGCTGAATATGCTGAATTGATTGTATATTTTCAGTTTCCTGAATTTCTAAAGTATTCTGTATTTCTTAGAATTCCTGAATGTTCTAAATTTCTGAATGTTCTAAATTTCTGAATGTTCTAAATTCCTTGATTTCTTGAAATTCCTTTAAACAATGAATTGCTTGAATTTGTTGATTTACTTCAATTCTCTGAATTCCTTTAATCCCTTGAACATTCTAAATTCCATTGCGTGTTCTGGATTCCCTGAATATTCTGAATTCCCTAAATTCCTTTATTTCTTTGAATTTCTTGAAATTTCGAACTATTTATAATTCCTTCAATGCTCTAAATATGCTGGATTCCTGAATTGCTTGAGTATCTTAAGTTACTATAGTTTCTAGAGTATTCTGAATTTTTTATGATTCCTGAATGTTCTGAATTCCATGAATTTCCTGGTTCACTTCAATTCTCTAAATTCCTTTGATCCCTTGAACGTTCTAAATTCCATTGCATGTTCTCAATTTTTTTAATAATCCTAATTTTCTTATTTTCTTCATTTCTCTGAATTCCTTGAATTTCTGGATTATTTTGAAATTCTTTAATGCGTTGAATATGCTAAATTGCTTGAATATTTTCAGTTTACAGAATTTCTAGAGTATTCTGTATTCCTTAGAATTCCTTAATGTTCTGAATTCCTGAATGTTCTAAATTCCTTGATTTCTCTGAATTCCTTGAAACAATGAATTGCTTGAATTTCTTGTTTCACTTCAATTCTCCGAATTCCTTAAATCCCTTGAACATTCTCAATTGCATTGCGTGTTTTGGATTCTCTGAATATTCTGAATTTCCTGAATTCCTTTATTTCTGTGAATTTCTTGAATTTCCGGATTATTTATGATTCCCCTAATGCTCTGAATATGCTGCATTCCTGAATTGATGGAGTATTCTTAGTTTCAATAATTTTTAGAGTATCCTGAATTTCTTAGAATTCCTGAATGTTCTGAATTCCATGAATTCCTTGATTCACTTCAATTCTCTGAATTTCTTTTATCCCTTAAACGTTTTAAATTCCATTGTATGTTCTGAATTCTCTAAATATTCTGAATTACCTGAATTTCTTTGTTTCTCTGAATTCCTTGAATTCCTGGATTATTTTTAATTTCCTTACTGCGTTGAATATCCTTTTTTGCTTGAATATTTTCAGTTTCCAGAATTCCTAGAGTATCTTGAATTCCTTAGAATTCCTGAATGTTCTGGATTCCTAAATGTTCTAAATTCCTTGATTTCTCTAAATTCCCTTAAACAATAAAGATTCACTTCAAATCTCTAAAATTCTTCAATCCCTTGAACGTTTTAAATTCCATTGCGTGTTCTGAATTCCCTGAATATTCTGAATTTCCTGAACTCCTTTATTTCTTTAAATTCCTTAAATTTCTGGACTATTTATAATTTTCTCAAGCTCTAAATATGCTAAATTTCTAAATTGCTTGTGTATTTTTAGTTTTCATAATGTCTAGAGTATTCTGAATTCCTTAGAATTCCTGAATGTTCTGAATTTCTTAAATTCCTTGATTTACTTTAATTCTCTGAATTCCTTCAATCCCTTGAACGTTCTAAATTCCATTGCATCTTTTTGATCGTCTGAATAATCTGAATTTTCTGAATTCCTTGAATTTCTGGATTATTTTTAATTCCCTTAATTTCTTGAGTATTCTGAATTTTTGAGAATTCCTGAATGTTCTAAATTCCTGAATGTTTAGAATTCCTTGATTTATCGGAATTCCTTGAAACAATAAAGTGCTCTAATTTCTTGATTAAGTTTAAATCTTCAAATTCCTTGAATTCCTCAAACGTTCTGAATTCCATTGCGTGATCTGAATGCCCTGAATATTCCTTATTTCCTGAATTCCTTTATTTCTTTGAATATTTTGAATTTATGTACTATTCATAATTTTCTTAATTATCTAAATATGCTGAATTCCTGAATTGCTTGTGTTTTTTTAGTTTTTATAATTTCTAAAGTATTCTGAATTTTTTAGAATTCCTGAATGTTCTGAATTCCTTAAATTCCTTGATTCACTTCAATTTTCTGAATTTCTTCAATCCCTTGAACGTTCTAAATTCCATTGCACATTCTGAATTCTCTGAACAGTCTGGATTTTCTGAATTTCTTTATTTCATTGAATTTCTTGAATTGCTGGATTGTTTTGAATTCCCTTAATGCTCTGAATATGCTAGATTCCTGATTTTCTTGAACATTTCCAGTTTCCCAAATTTCGTAAGTATTATTTATTCTTTAGTTTCCCTGGATGTTCTAAACCCCTAGGTTTCCTTAAGTTTCTTTTATTCCTTGAATTGCTGCAATTCTCTGATTTCCTAAAAACCTTCGGATGTTCTAAATTCCCTGGTAATTCTAAATTCTTTAATAATTCGGAATTCCCTAATTATTCTTAATTTCCTGAATATGCTGAATTCCTGAATTGCTTGAATGTTTTGAGATTTGAAAATTACTTGAGTATTCTGAATTCCTCAGATTCCCTGGATTTTCTGAACTCCATAAATATACTGAATTTCTTGAATTCTATGAATTCCTTCACTTTCTTCGATTCCCTAAATTCCTTAAATTCTCTAAATTCATTAAATCCCTTAAATGTTCTAGTTTCCCTAAGTATTCTAAAATCACTGAATTCATTTATTTCACTGAATTTCTTGAATTTCCGAATTACTCTTAATACCCTAAATTTCTGAATATGCTAAATTCCTGAATTACCTCATTATTTTGAGCTTACAGAAGTTCTGGAATATTTTGAATTTCTCAGATTCCTTAAATGTTCTGAATTTCTTGATTATTCTCAATTTCTTGATTTTTCTGAATTTTTTTGATTTTTCTGAATTCCTTGAATCCCATGAATTCCTTAAGTTTCTTTGATTACTTGAATTCCTCAGATTCCTCAAATTTTATAAATTCTTTTAATCCCTTAAATGTTCCGAATTCTCTATAATTTTTTGATTTCCCTAAATACTCTAAATTCCCTGAATTCTCTTATTTTGCCAAATCCCGCGAATTCCTTGAATTTCTTAAGTATGTAATAAGTTTTAAAATGAAAAATTCTGTAATTTTGATGATTAACATTCAAAATTTCTTTGAAGTTTAGAGACTGAGAATTGAAAATCTGACTACTTACCTGCAAAATCATCAAACCTATAGAACTTTTATTTATACACCTTTTAAAATTAAAAGATTTTAATAATTTTTTTTTATTTTTTTATAATTTTTGCTAGTATAAGAAGCTTATATTAATATAAAAGTTACAGATTACTGGAAAAGCCGATGGAATTTAAAACTAGAGTGTATAAAAACCAATATAGTAATTTTAATATTTATTATAATTTATAATTATAAATTGTGCTTGATATTACTTCAAATTAAAGCATATATTTTAATTTGATAATCAGGCAATCAAATTAAAAAACTTGTAATAAACGCGCTTAGCGCTTTATTTTTGCTAGTAATTATATAATCTGACATTAACCTTCAGAAGCCGCTCTCAGCACTTGATTCTTCATATAACTTTTTATTACAACAATGTTATGCAAAAGACGTTTAAAAAGATTACATTTTTTATGCAATCCTAGAAAATTTTATGATTATTTTCCGTCCTTAATAATTATATCTTATAAAGCTTAAAGCTACCATTTGAAAAAAATGCCTGAGGTCATCTTAAGAAATAAAAGATTCTAAATAAAATTAAATTAAGAAATTAACAATATTTCAGGAAGACAGAAAGAAGTTGTCTCAAATTTTGTATCGCTTATCAAAAGCCAATTTTTTAAATATATAATCCTCTCCTACAGAATTTATTTCTATATTTTATCAATATTCTGAGCCGATTTGGATATCAGGTTATACCTGGTGATTTTTCATAATACATAAAGGCCAGATAATTTATCTGCCACAGGTAACCGCATCGTCACCATTCTGCGATGAAACACCTTTTATTGAAAATTGCTTCCTGATCGGTGCTTGTATCACTTTTTGCAAACCCCGGTTTCTACCATCCATTAAATGTCATCATAATACCTTTATTTGCGCAAATGGAAAAAAGACATTTCAGAGATCACACGACATCCTCTTCTTTCCCTTTTTTCTCCTTTATATTTGAGTAGTACCCTGAAACCCCTTATATTGAGAACTTTTATCGTGTTTTACCTTTACCTCTTCTATTTGTTAGAAAGGTTTGATTCATTTTTTTGTTAGTCATAAGCTTAATATTTAACATTTAAGTTAAAGGAATTAATTTTCAAATAAAATAGGTAAATTTTTAACTAAAGTGATAGAATTTTAAAAAATTAATTTAACCAAGGAGTTAAATTATCAACCCAAAAGGACTTCAATTCTAAATCAAACATCAGGTTGAATTCAACCAAAAAAAGCGAATTCTTAAAAAAATAGTTGCAAAATAAGAGCGATTTTCAACTAAATAGTTGCATTTTTAACTCAAAAAGATAAAATTTCTATCAAAAGAGACAAATTATTAATACAAGAATAAAATAATCAAATTTTCAGTTAAAAGAATTAATTTCCAATAAAAAAGAGAATGTTCAAAATCACCTAACACACCAAAGCTAGAGAATTTTGACATCATTTTGCCCTTTACAAGTTTCCACTTCATTTTTTAAGAATCGAAGTCAAATACTTGAATTTTTAAACAAACAGATCATTTCTAACAATGAAGTTTAACTTTTAACCAAGTAGATAAACTTTTCATCAAAAATGATTTTATTTTTACATCAAAAACAGTTAAAATCAACCAGAAAGGAAAAATTTTCATCAAAACAATTGAATATATAATCGAAAAAGATTAATTTTTAATCAAATAGTTGCTATTTTAACTAAAAATATGACATTTTTACCGTAAAAGATGAATTCTTCAACCATAAATAAAAAAGTTAAATATTAAACTACAATAATTGATTATAAACCAAAAAATAATAATGCTTAAAATCCCCTAAAACACTAAAGATTGAAAATTTTTATCCATTTTTCTCTTTTTCCTCCTTTTCACAAAGTTGAGATTTATTTTCTAAGAATCGTAAACGAAATAATTAAATTTTTAGTTAAATGAATTAATTTTTAACAAAATAATTAGAGTTTCACCCTAAGAGATTAATTTTTAACCAAGAGCTTCAACTTTTAAACCATGCGAAGAAAATTTTGAATCAAATAATATTTTTATTTTATTTAAAAAAAACTATTAAATTTACCAAAAAAAGACAAATTTTTCAAAAAGAAGTTAAATCCTTAACCAAAAAAGGTTGATTTTCAACAAAACAGTTACATTTTTGAAAAAAAATTGAAATTTCTACCAAAAGAGATGAATTATTATACCAAGAGCGGAATAGATAAAATTTCAATGGAAAGAATTAATTTCTTACAAAAAAAATATCTTAAATATCCTAAAACACCAAAGTTTTGATTGCTTTTTTAGAATCCTCAACCAAGAAAAAGAAATTAAAATTGAACTAAACAGTCGCATTTTGACCAAAAAAGATGACATTTTCATTAAGAGAGATGAATTTTCAACCCAAAAATAGAATTGTTAAATTTGTAGCTAAAAGAATATATTTTCAACCAAAAAGAAAAATTTTCCAAGCCTTTTGAAGCACCAAGGCTCAAGAATTTTCATCCTAATTTTCCCCTTTTTCTTCCTTTTTTTAACAAAGTTTTAAATTATTCTTTGAGAATCACAATTAGAATTTCAGTTAAAAGAATTAATTTTCAACAAAATATTCAAATTTTAAACTAGAGAGAATAATTTTTAACAAATAAGTTCATGTCTAAACCAAGTAAATGCATTTTTAAGAAAAAAAGATTTTTATTTTGTATCAAAAGCAGTTCAATTCAACTAAAAAGTGAAAATTTTTAACAAATTATTTGAATCTTCAACCAAACAAGATTAATTTGCAGCCAAACAGTTGCATTTTTACCCAAAAAGGATGAAATTTTCACCAAAAGAGATAAATAGTTATACTAAGAATGGAATAGTTAAATTTAAAGTGAAAAGAGTTAATTTTTAACCAAAAAAAGAGAATGTTAAAAATTCTTTAAAGTACTTAAAATCGAGAATGTTATCCAATGTTATTTTTTTCCCCTTTCTTGCAATGTTCCGACTTATTATTTAAAAAATCACAAAAAGAATAATTAAATTTTGCTTTAAAGAATTAATTTTCATTAAAATAGTTTAATTTTCAACCAAGCTCAATCGAGTAATAATTTTTCAACAAAGTCGTTAAGCTTTAATCAAGTACATGAATTTTCAACCAAGAAGATTTTAATTTTTAAACTAAAAGTAGCTGAATGCAAAGAAAATTTAACGAAATTGTAGAATCCTCAACCATAAAAGGATAATTTTTAAACAAACAGTTGATTTTTTAATCTAAAACATGAAAATTTTATTCAAAGATATTGATTATCAAAAGAAAAAATATA
>JAUELO010000205.1:0-10174 GCA_032357855.1 Amphibolips quercusostensackenii | reverse complement strand
ATAATTTTCCAGGTAAAATATTTTTTCAAAAAGCTAAGGTCATTCTTAGAGTAACTTTTAACGAGGAATCTAGAGATGACCTTGAATTTGACCTTGTGGTTGACCTCCAAGCTTATTTCAAGGTCAATTTTTTTTTTTTAATGGGTTCAAAGTCATACTTGACCCATGACCTGAGTACATGTTTCGACGTTAAATTTCACGCTCTTTCGATTGCCGTTGTCAAAAATAGGTGTACCCATTTTAAAAAATCAAGTAGACCTTGAAATAACCTTGAAGGTCAAGCTCGAGGTCGAATTCAAGATCACTTCTGGATTCCTTATTAAAAGTTACTCCAAGAATTACCTTGGCTTTTTGAAAAAGTATTTTACCTGGAAAATTATTTAGGTGTTTCGGTACTTTTTGGGCAGACGGACGGTTAGGGGAGTATATTTCTCGGAATTCCGGTTCCCCCACTCTCACTAGAAATTTTTGACGCTTGACCTCAAGAAGGTAGGCATCCATTTGCACCAAGGTCCATTCGAACCAAAGCCCATTTCAACTAAAACAGTTGAATAACGCTTAATATTTTTGGCCTGTAGAAAAAGACAAGATAGATGAGATGTTAGTTATTTAAAATGGAAGAGTTATGTTCAATTCGTGGCGTTGTGTGACGCGGCGTGTACAATCCTTGTTGTTTAAATTTAAATCTTGTAACAAGTAGTAAAAATGGAAAAGGGAACTTGTGCTCATGATCAGTTATGCTATTATTTTGGATGTACTTATTTTATAAATTGTTAAGAGTACATATTAATAAAAGTTTAATTAGGTAATATTCACAAAATTTGGAAATTTTATCAAAATTGAAACAATCTCAAATATTGAAAACCTTTAAAGTTTAAGTATTCTAACAATGTGTTAATTAGATATCATTTCTAATTGGAAAGATGACGAATTAATAAATTAAAACCTAAAGCGTTAAAAAATTTACTCTCATTAATTATTAAATTCACAAAGTAATATAAGGAGATCCAACTCCAGTATAATAATAACCCTATTTTTCCGTGCCCACTTCCTATAGCATATCAGATGACGTATTGTAGCGCCTCTTATGAGGAAATTTGGAGCTGTTGAGTTTTCACAATTTCTGCCTCCTATCGTCGTCTGATAACTGCTAAGTGTCACATCGTGGTCGCATCTGTCTCAAGATAAACAACTTAACCAATTCTTTAAATATCAAAGTTCGGTTTGAATTGTGTGTAAATTTTGATACTAATTCTTTTAAATAAAATGGACATAACGTAAAGTGTTGACGCAGTATTCATTTCTATTTTGAGCCTATAAATTATTTACACGCGAAGCAACTGTTTGACATCGTTATCCTTTTAAAATTAAATTATAGGCCATGTTTTTTATAAATCTTCATAGTAATATTTCAGATAATCGTCAATTCTTGCAGAGTATGCAATATATCTTACACATCTTTCTTGCATTCAAAAGTGCTAACTTTTATAACTGCACACATAAATATTGCACTTTCAAAAAAACTTTTTAAAAAACCACAAAAAACACTTTTACCGGATGTGACAACTAGCTATTTAAAAACAAACGACAGAACCTATGTTACAACGGTTTTCCGCAAGAGGCGCTAGAATGCGTTATCTGAAGTGCTATAAAATGTGGGCACGAAAAAATGGGGGTAAAATTTTTCTAAATGGCCCATAGAGTTGGATCTTCTTATATTACTTCGTGACTACACCCAATAAGTCATTAAAAAAAAAAAACTAATTTTTAATCCAAAAGGAGGAATTTTCTATCGAAATAGAGGAATTTTCAACAAAACAGATCAATTTTTGAATTAAATACTTGAATTTTTAACAAAATAATTAAAGCAGTCGAATTTTCAACCCAAAATGTTTCATTTTCACCAAAAAGGCGAATTTTTAACATATAAAGATTGTTCACTCAAAAAAAAAAGTTTCCAAATTCTTGAACTTTCAAGACAAAAAAAAAATGTTCTGTAAAACGTATCAATTTTCAATCAAATGATCAAATTTACAAACAAAAAAGATAAACTGCACTCAATAAGTCATTCTCAACGAAAAAAAAAAGAATTTTTAATCCAAAAGGACGAATTTTGCTATGCAAATTGAGGAATGTTCAAAAAAACAGATCAATTTTGGAATAAAATACTTGAATTTCTAACCAGCTACTGGAATTTTCTAACTAAAAATATGAATTTTCAACCAAAAACAAATAAAGATTGCTTACTCAAAAAAAAAAGATTATTAAAATACTTAAAATTTTAAACCGAAAAATAAATTTTGTATAAAAATGGATAATTTTGAACAAAAAAATTAATTTTTAATCAAAATAAGAGGAAATTATAAACAAGAAGATTAGTTATTTCTCACCAAAAAAACATGATTTTTCATCCAAAAAAGATGAATTTTCAACCACAAATATAAACATACCTTCTCAGTTTAAAAAAAAATTAATTTTCAAAAAAAAAGATTTTTAAATGAAGGAATTAATCTTTTAATCAACGAGATTAATTTTCAACTGAAATGTGGAATTTCAACTGAAGTACTTATATTTTTAAAAAAGTAATAATTTTCAACAAAAAAAACTAATTTTCAACTAAATAATGAATCTTTATCAAAAAAAAAAAATGTTTTCAACAAAGTGGTTTAATCTTTGACAAAAAAAAAATGGATTTTCATACAAAACAGTTGAGTCCTCAACCAAAAAAGATTAATTTTTAACCAAATAGTTGCATTTTTAACCAAATGAAAATTGCATTCCTACCAAAAGAGATGAGATTCAAACCAAAAATTATTTCAGTTAAATTTTCAAAAAAAAATTAATTTGATACCGAAATAGTCAAGTTTTCAACAAAAAACTGAATTTTATACCAAAATAGTTAAATTCTCACCAGAAAAATATAAATTTTCAACCAAAAATAGTCGGATTTTTAACACAAAAAGTTATTTTTCAACAAAACAGTTGATTTTTCGACACAAAAAGGTGAAATTTCAGCTGACATTTTAAATTAAAAAAAAAGACATTTTCAACCAAAAAGTCGAAATTTTAACCAAAAAAGTTCAATTTTCAGCAAAAAAATTAATTCTCAGCACAGAATGTAATAGTGATATTTCAACTAGAAAAAAAAATTTCTAAACAAACTGTTAAGTTTTAAACCAAAGAGTTGAATTTTCAACAAAATAATTAAATTTTCAAAATAATAGTTAAATTTTCAAACTACAAACATGAATTACTAACCAAAAAGACAAATTTTCAAACAAGATCAATTTTCTACCAAAAAATATGAATTTTCAACAAAAAAGTAGTTCAATTTTCAACCCAGAAGTTTGATTTTCCAACCAAAAAGACGAATTTTAAACAAATAAAGATTTTTGAGTCAAGAATGGAAAAAAAGTTCATCTAAAGTGTCATACTTTCAAGACAAAAAATGGATTTTCTACAAATACGTCGAATTTTGTACCCAAACATATAAATATTTAACAAATAAGTTAATTTTCAATCAAACAGTCGCATTTTTAACAAAAAAGAGGACATTTTAACTAAGAAGATTAGTTTTCTACCAAAATAGATGAATTTTCAACTAAAAAAGATCAATTATTAATAAAACAGTTAAACTTGTAACCAAAGAGATAAGTTTTCAACTAAAATGGAAAAATTATTTCAAAAAAAATTTATGTTTAAAAAAAATTAGTTGAATTTTCAACCAAGAAATATTTCAACAAATAGTTCAATTTTCAGTAAAAGAGATAAATTTTGAACCAATCAAATAAATTTTTGACATAGTGGTTCAACTTTGTTTGTTTAAAAAATCAATTCTCAACTAATAAACAAGAGTTTTTAACAAAGTACTTCTAAAGAAATGAAATAAATTTTCCGCAACAAAAAAAGATTTTCAACAACAAAATTAATTTTTAACTGAAATTATGAATTTTCAACAAAAAAATGTTTTTATTTTAACAAAGTAGTCAAACCTTAAACCCAGAAAGATGAATTCACAACAATTAATATAATAATAGAAATTTCAACCATAAAATATTTTTATTTTGAGTAAAAAGAAACATTTGAATACAACGAAAAGAATACGAATTTTCATACAAAATATCTGAAACCTAACCCAAATAGTTGGATTTTTTTTAACCAAAAGAGATTGCATTCCTACAAAAAGAAATGATTTTCTTAACCGAAAAAAACATTTTTCAAACAAAATATTTAAAGTTTCAACCAAAAAAGATTTAATTTGAATTTTCAATCCAGAAGGAGGAATTTTCAACAAAACAGTTAAATTTTCGACCAAAAAAAATGGATTTTTAACAACATTTTTTAATTTTCAACAAAATACATTATTTTTAACCAAATAGTTTCATTTGCAACAAAATTCTTTAACTTTAAAGCAATAAAGGTAAATTTTTAATAAAATAGTTAAATTTTCAATAAATAATGTCATAGTAAATATTTCAACCAAAAAATATTTTCATTTTAAATAAAAAGTAGTTTAATTAACCAAAAAAGATGAATTTCCAGAAAAAATAATTGAATTCTCAACCAAAGAAGATTAATTTTCAACCCATCAATTGCATTTTTAATGCTAGAAATTAGATTCTACCAAAAGAGATGAATTTTTAAACCAAAAAGACGAACTTTCACAAAAATAGTTGAATTTTTAACCAAAAAAGATTTTAGTTGAATTTTCAACACCTAAGTATGAATTTTCACCAAAACCTTAATTTTCTATACCAAAATGTTTAAATTTTGAATAACAAAATATGATTTTTCAATAAAAAAGTTCATTTTCTATATCAGAATAGTTGAATTTTTAACAGCAAAATATGAACTTTTAACAAAAAAGTTGATTTTCTGACAAAATAGATAACTTTTCAACCAACAAGGATTTCAGTTGAATTTTTAACATCAAATATGAATTTTCAACAACAAGATAATTTTCTATATCAAAATAATTGAATTTTCAAAAAAAGTTAATTTTCTATATCAAAATGATTGAATTTTCAACAATAAAATATGAATTTTCAAGAAAAAAGTTGAGTCTCTACCAAATTAGTTGAATTTTCAGCCAAAAATGATTTCAGTTGAATTGTCAACAAAAAGTTAATTTTCTACATGAAAATAGTTGAATTTTCAACAACGAAATATGAATTTTTAACAAAAAAGTAAAGTTCCTACCAACTTAGTCGAGTTTTCACCAAAAAATGATTTCAGTTGAATATTTCATGTCTAAAACTAGAATTTTCAATCCAAAACGATTTCAGTTAAATTTTCAACATCAAATATGATTTCTCAACAAAAAGTTAATTTTCTATGCCAAAATAGTTGAATTTCCAACAACAAAATATGAAATTCCAACAAAAAGGTTAATTTTCTGCAAAAATAGTTACGCTTTCAACCAAAAAAGATTTTAGTTGAATTTTCAACAAAAAGCTAATTTTCTATATCAAAATAATTTAAGTTTCAACAACAAAATACGAACTGCCAACAAAAAAATTAAGTTTCTAACAAATTAATTGAATTTTCAACAACAAAATAATTTAATTTTCAACAACAAAATATGAATTTTCAACAAAAAGTTAATTTTCTGCACCAAAATAATTGAATTTTCAACAACAAAATATGAATTTTCAACAAAAAGTCAATTTTCTGCACCAAAATAATTGAATTTTCAACAACAAAATATGAAATTTCAACACAAAAATATGAATTTTCAACAAAAAGTTGAATTTCTACCAAGATATTTGAATTTCCAATACCAAAATATAAATTTTCAACGAAAAGTCAATTTTCTGTACAAAAATAATTGAATTTTCTACAAAAAAGTTTATTTACTACCAAAATCTTTCAATTTATAACATTAAAATGTGAATGTTTAACAAAAAGTTAATTTTATATACCAAAATAGTTAAATATTTAACCAAAAAAGATTCCAGTTAAGTGTTAACACCAAATATGCATTTTCAACAAAAATTTAATTTTCTATACCAAAATAATTGAGTTTTCAACAACAAAATATGAATTTTCAACACAAAAATATGAATTTTCAACAAAAGTTTGAATTTCTACCAAGATATTTGAATTTCCAATACCAAAATATAAATTTTCAACAAAAAGTAAACTTTATGTACAAAAATAATTGAATTTTTGACAAAAAAGTTAATTTACTACCAAAATCTTGAAATTTTCAACACAAAAATATGAATTTTTAACGAAAAGTTAATTTTCTATACCAAAATAGTTAAATCTTCAACCAAAAAAAAATTCCAGTAAAATTGTTAACACCAAATATGCATTTTCAACAAAAACTTAATTTTCTATACCAAAATATTTGAGCAGCAAAATATGAATTTTCAACAAAAAGTCAATTTTCTGTACAAAAATAATTAAATTTTTAACAAAAAAGTTAATTTACTACCAGAATCTTGAATTTTTCAACACAAAAATATGAATTTTCAACGAAAAGTTAATTTTCTATACCAAAATAGTTGAATTTTTAACAAAACAAGATTCCAGTTGAAATGTTAACACTACATATGAATTTTCTACAAAAATTAAATTTTCTAAGACAAAATAATTGAATTTTCAACATCAAAATATGAATTTTCTTCACTAAAATATGAATTTTCAACAAAAAAGTTAAATTTTCACCAAAACATTCAAATTTACACACCAGAATATAAATTTTCAACAAAAAGTTAATTTTCTATACCAAAATTTTTGAATTTTTAACAACAAAATATAAATTTTCAACAAAAAAGTTTATTTTCTACCAAATTCTTTAAATTTCCAATACCAAAAAACGAATTTAAAAAAAAAAGTAATTTTGTGTCAAAATAGTTGAATTTTCAACCAAACACGATTTCAGTTGCATTTTAAAACCAAAATATGGATTATTAACAAAAAAGTTCATTTTCTACTAAAATCTTTAAATTTTCAACGCCAAAATATGAATTTTCAACAAAAAGTTAATTTTCTATACCAAAATAGTTCAATTTTCAACCAAAAAAGATTCCACTTAAATTTTTAACACCAAATATAAATTTTCAACAAAAATTTAATTTTCTTTATCAAAATAATTGAATTTTCAACAACAAAATATGGATTTTCAACGAAAGTCAATTTTCTGCACAAAAAAATTGAATTTTTAACAAAACAGTTCATTTGCTACCAAAATTTTTTAATTTTCAACACCAAAATATGAATTTTCAACAAAAAGTTAATTTTCTATACCCAAATAGTTAAATATTTCGCCAAAAAAGATTTTAGTTGAATTGTTAACACCACATATGAATTTTCAACCAAAATTAAATTCTCTAAGCCAAAATAATTGAATTCTCAACAACAAAATATGAATTTTCAACAAAAAAGTTTATTTTTTACCAAAACCTTTAAATTTTCAAGAACAAAACATGAATTTTCAACAAAAAGTTAATTTTCTATACCAAAATAATTGAATTTTCAACAACAAAATATAAATTTTTGAACAAAAAAGTTCATTTTATACCAAAATCTTTAAATTTCCAATACCAAAATATGAATTTAAAAAAAAAGTAATTTTGTGTCAAAATAGTTGAATTTTCAACCCAAAACAATTTCAGTTGAATTTTGAAACCAAAATATAAATTTTCAACAAAAAAGTTAATTTTCTACCAAAATTTTTAAATTTTCAACACCAAAATATGAATTTTTAACGAAAAGTTAGTTTTCTATACCAAAATTGTTGAATTTTCAACAAAAAAAGATTTCAGTTCAATTTTTAACACCAAATGTGAATTTTCAACAAAAATTTAATTTTCTATACCAAAATAATTGAATTTTCAACAACAAAATATGGATTTTCAACAAAAAAATATGGATTTTCAACAAAAAAGTTCATTTTCTACTAAAATTTAAAAGTTTTCAACACCAAAATATGAATTTTCAACAAAAAGTTAATTTTTTATACCAAAATAGTTGAATTTTAAACCAAAAAGATTTCAGTTTAATTATCAACACCAAAACATGAATTATCAAAAAAAAGTTAATTTTCTGCCAAAATAGTTGAATTTCCAACTAAAAACTATTTCAGTTGAATTTTCAACATTCAAATATAAATTTTCAACTAAGAGATAATTTTCTATACCAAAATAATTGAAGTTTTAACAACAAAATATGAATTTTCAACAAAAAAGTTAATTTCCTACCAAATTAATTGAATACGTAATCAAAAAAGATTTCAGTTAAATTTTCAAGATCAAAACATGAATTTTTAACAAAAAAAGTTAATTTTCTGCCAAAATAGTTTAATTTTCAAACAAAATTGATTTTAGTTGAATTTTTAATACCAGAATATGAATTTTCAACAAAAAGTTCATTGTTTATACCGAAATAGTTGAATTTTCAAGACCAAAACATGAATTTTTAACGAAAAAGTAATTTTCTGCCAGAATAGTTTAATTTTCAAACAAAATCGATTTCTGTTGAATTTTCAATACCCAAATTTGAATTTTCAACAAAAAGTTCATTTTTTATACCGAAATAGTTGAATTTTCAAGACCAAAACATAAATTTTTAAGACAAAAGTAATTTTGTGCCAAAATAGTTGAATTTTCAACCACACACGATTTCAGTTGAATTGTGAACGCCAAAAAATGAATTTTCAAAAAAAAGTGTAGTCTCTACCAAAATAGTTGGATCTTAATTCAAAAAAGATTTCAACTGAATTTTCAACACCAAAACCTTAATTTTCAAGAAAAAGTTCATTTTCTACGAAAGTATTTAAATTTTCAACCAAAAAGAATGATTTTTTAACAAAATTGTTAAATTTGCAACCAAACAATAAAATTTTTAAGTAAAAATATAATCATTAAGCAAATAAATTACTAACAAGACATTATATTATGCTGACCGCAAACATCATTTTCAAAATTCCCTAACTTTTTCCTGACCAATTTTTCACTTCCCTGACATTCAAAGACCAAAATTTTTATCTTTAAATATTTTTAATAAGAAATTTTTCACAAACGAAATAAAACTATTTAAAATTAATTAAAATTTTTTTATTTAATAATCCTTGACAGTTATTTAAAGTACTGCTTATAGAAATTCTCTGACTCACCAGATTCTTTTTCAAAATCCATGAATTTTCCCTGACTTTCCCTGGCTAATAAAATTTATTGATTTTTCCCTGACCAACGAAATATTTTTAATAATCTTATTTGCGTATATAAAGAGTTATTAAAATTTTTATAAAAAAATTTATAATCAAATTAATATTTTAAATATAATTTTATTAAATAATATTCATAATTTTAATTTCAAAATTTCCTGACTTTTCCTTCATTTGTAACATGTTTGTAAAATTCTTGTAACATTTTTAACACAGAATCTTTTATAAACAAAATAAAACTTTCTTTTAGGAATTAAAAAATAATAAATAATCAAAAAATATTTGATAATAGAAAAAATTATTAATTTAATTTAATTTACCTGGAAACCATAAGCATAAACCTTTGTCTATGAGTTCTCCTGTTTCTGGATCGTGGATTTTTCGAAGAAAGGCAGTTTTTGGTTTTATTGTGGATAAACTTGTCATTTTTTTGAGAGCCTTTAAGGCTTCGCAGCCTGATATTCTCACCACTGCTACTCCACATTTTCCTTGTCCTGATGGTAACGATGAAATCAGGAAATATTTATTATAATAAAAAATTATTTTTTAAATAATAAATTTTGTAAAACTTGAATTAAGAATATGGTTTGTAAAAATAATATATATTTATTATAAAATAAATAATAAAGGACATATATATTATTATTTAAATGGTTCGTGATTTTCCACGAAAATAGAAAAACAATCGGGACTGAATTCGATATAAAACGCTTTTAATTTCTAAGTTTTCAACTCTAAATATAATTTCATAAAAATAGTTGAATCTTCAATAAAAAAAAAGTAATTTTTAACAAAGTAGTTGAATTTTCAACCAAATAGTGTAATTTTCAATCAACAAGATTAATTTTCTGTTAATTTTCTACCAAAAAGACGAATTTTTAATAACACATAAATTTTTAACCGAAAATGGGATAATTACATTTTCAGTAAAAAAAATTAATTTTCAGTGAAAAAAATTATTTTCAACAAAAAAATTAAATTTTCATCCAAAAAGATAAATAT
>JAUELO010000189.1:0-10572 GCA_032357855.1 Amphibolips quercusostensackenii | reverse complement strand
ATTTTCCACGTCTAGGAGGAAATTTTGGAGTTCTGGGGCAAACTGATGTCAGATTCGTGTTCAGCGCTCTAAATAAATAAAAATATCATGCCTGATCCTTTTTCAGACGATTTGATTAAGAAGGGTTATTTCATACTCGACAAAGATGATTTTCTAGTGAATTTCCCGCGTCTAGGGCAAAACCCTGATGTGATGGCGAGCAACTTGTCTCAGATTTGTAATCTGCCCACAAAAATATATAAAATATCATGTCTGATCTTTTTTCAGACGATTTCAATAACAAGGGTTATTTTATACCCAACAAAGCTGACTTTGTAGGCAATTTTCCACGTCTAGGAGGAAATTTTGGAGTTCTGGGGCAAACTGATGTCAGATTCGTGTTCAGCGCTCTAAATAAACAAAAATATCATGCCTGATCCTTTTTCAGATGATTTGAATAACAAGGGTTATTTCATACTCGACAAAGATGATTTTCTAGTGAATTTCCCGCGTCTAGGGCAAAACTCTGATGTGATGGCGAGAAACTTGTCTCAGATTTGTAATCTGCGCACCAAAATATATAAAACATCATGTCTGATCATTTTCCAGACGATTTCAATAAAAAAGGTTATTTCCTACCCGACAAAGCTGATTTTATAGGGATTTTTCTACG
This sequence comes from Amphibolips quercusostensackenii, assembly GCA_032357855.1. Taxonomy (NCBI): domain Eukaryota; kingdom Metazoa; phylum Arthropoda; class Insecta; order Hymenoptera; family Cynipidae; genus Amphibolips; species Amphibolips quercusostensackenii. The sequence goes on along the minus strand of JAUELO010000189.1, from coordinate 9,920 downwards.
TCTAGGAAAAAATCCTGGCGTTCTAGGGAAAACGGATGTCAGATTCGTGTTAAGCTCCCCATATTAATAGAAATACCATGCCCAATCTTTTTCGAAACGATTTAAATAACAAGAGATATTTTATACCTTAAAAAGCTGATTTATTAAGGAATTTTCGCGTCCAGGGAATTACTAGGGAATTCCCCGCGTCTAGGTAAAAATCCTAACAAAATAGGGAAAAACTGATGTCAGATTCGTATTGAGCACTCCAAAATACGTATAGATACCATGCTCTGATCTCTCGCACAACCCACTTTTTTTGTGGGCCTGTGTATCAATTGTAACACATCAACATGGCAGAAGTTTAAATTGTAAATCATTAAAATTGAAAATTGTCTTTAATTTTTAAAAATTTAAAATTGAAAATCATGCAATTAAATAAAGACTTCAATTTTTATAATTTTCACAGTTACAAATTTTCTAGCTTTGATGTTCTATGTTTAAGATTATTTTAATTTGAAAAATTCAGAATTAAAAACTTTACTTTTCAAATTATACACCAAAAAAATATAAGTTTTGAAAATAAAATAATTTGTTATTCTCTGTTTACAAAATATGAATTTTCAACTTTTCAAAATTGCAGAACTTAAAATTCTTAAATTTTAAAATTGAAGAGTTTTTTACTGTTGTCAATTTAAAATTTTAAATGATGCAAAGAAGCCAGCACACTTTAAATTAGAATCCAGCCCCAGTCAAATTGGCTGAAACTGCAATATAGTAAAGTTTATAGCTTCTGGTAATAATGAATGAAATCATGGAGATGTCCTGGCAATGTGAATATAGAAAATATAAACATTAAAGAGAAACAATTGTGCTCTTAAGGCTATCCAACTTTGAGTCAAAATGGTACATCAAAGCCTCGGTCTACAAAATAGATTAACTTTACAAAATAATTTAAAGTTTCAACACAATGGTTACATTTGCAACCAAAAAGATTAATTCTCCAAAGAACTGTACACTGTGTATATTCCTGACTTATACCATAGACCACCTCGAATCAAGCATGAGAAGCCTTTTGGGATTCACTAGTAATACTCACTAAACTCGCCTTCTCTGTCTGCCAACCGCTGACTCCAGAACTTTTTTCACTGCTTTAACAAAAGTTTCATCAATAAAGAGAACTAGACTAGAAAAGGATTGAAATGATAAGAACAGAAAAGCAAAGGCGCTTGTCAAAGAGATTTCCGATGCGCATTCATGACAGGGATGAATTCTATAGTTTCTTTGTTACTTCAGAGCCTGGAAAATTTGCCAGTAAGACGTGATTTGGCTTCCTTCTGTTGCTGCCTCCGTGGCATCATCTTTCTTTTTTCTGCTCAACCAAGATGCACGCGTCGTCCTCAGTAGCGCGGTAGTGACGCACATCAAAATCTTTGGTGCTCGGCATTTTGATTAGGTCTGGTTAGTAAATAAGGTCGTTTCTAAGGGTTCTTCGCCAAAGCTGCATCCCCAAATGACGTGCGCCTGTTTGTTTCCGTCTGATGATCCCTCAAGGAATTTTCTTCCTCTGCGTCGCAGAGGTAGCACTGTGGCGTGCTTTCGCATTTCCCAGCTCTATAGCACTTTTTGCCGCATCTTCAGCCGGCCTTATTCCGATCGAGACCACCACAGCTTGCTGCTATGTGGACAAATCCTTGGCAGCGGTAGCACATTAAGACCTCCGTCTTCGCACGCACTCTGCACGGCACTTAAAGTACCTTCGGCAGTCCTGTGTGTAAAAGCCTTGCCGAAAGTTCTTTCTTTATTTCGACATAAGCCTCTAGATTTTCTTTCAAGTCTTTTTTGTTATCCTCATCTTGATTCTACCGCTCGTGGATTTGCTGAGGTTTCTATTCACGGCGGCTTAAACTTCCTCCTCATCGTAGAGGTATTCAGATTTAAGATCTCGACCGCGGCACGCGGCACGAGCTTAAGCAAACTACTTCTAACACCGACAGCTTCTTTAATGGCAGCAGACAGCTTTGATCTAAAACGCGCCGCACGGCCTACCTCATCGAAGGCCTGGCAGTTTCTAGTTTGCCTGAAACACTTGACTTTTACACAAAGGGTGTCCGGCTTTACTTTTCCTTAGATTCCTTCATGGCCTTAGCGTAGCTTGCACCCTCGGCCGGTTTTAAAAGAACCGCCTTGGATTTAGCTAGCCTTTGCATCTGCTTCTTCTGTTGTCTGGTGTTGCTGAGTGCAGGCTTCGCTCTTTTGTTATCCTCCAATAATGTCGAGGTCTCTGTCTTTGCAACGGTGTGGGTCCTCGGTTTTTTCGATTTCAGTCTGTTGACATTTGCCTTAACAGTACACAGAATGGGCTTCCTTTCTCGCATCCTGAATGGGATGAATTCTTTTTTGTTTCCTAGAAATAATTTCTCTCCTGTAGCATGCCGGCCAGCTCCACGATAATTACGTCATTTTTAACCACCGTCTTCTGACTCATGTCAAGCTCTTTCGCCACATCTGATTCGCCTCTTATCTCCTCACATATACTTTAATTTTTCTTTTGTTTAGATTTCTTCATGCTGTTCCTACGTGTGCTAGGAAATCATCAATATACCGTTACAGAGCTCCGCATGTGGGGGTAAAGTCTCGATACTCTAGAAGGCAACCGGGAATCCTACAGATGCCGTAAAAAACTACACTCTGTTGCCATTCAGCCTTTATCACGGTTATTAACGCTTTCTTTTTGAAGTTATTCTTTTAGTACACCACCTTGACCATTGTCCGCGACTGCTTATTGAGTTGTGTAACCCTATTTTGCAGAAGCCCTCGGTACAGGGTTCCCATTCGCACTCCGGTGACATGTCCGGTATCCTTTTTGAAGGCGCCAGGGTCTGGCAGTAGTCTTAGCTAGGTCTAGGCTAAAACGTCTTATTGACAATATTCACTTGTTTATATTGCAGTTAAAAAGAGATATTCAAAATGAAATGCTTAAGAGCAGTGACAACTATTTGTAAAAGTGCCCGAAAAGCAACTATTATCGTTCCACTTTACAAGGGAGAGGGTAATAAAGGTTACTGTATGAATTAAAGAGCTATCAGCTTAATGAATACTGCTGGCAAAATATTCACAAAAATACATATAAATAAGGTGATGAAAATAATAAAAGAAAGGATCTAAAAAGTCCGATGCAGATTAATGCTAGGGAGATCATGTGCAGATCAGATATTCAGCTCAGGACCGATCATAGAATAAAGTTTGAGATAGTAATGCAATCTGATACTCTTTGTCTGCTGGTACTAGATAATTCTTCCTTTTTTTATTGAATGCGGTAATAGATTCTAATAGCAAAGGACCAGAAAAGGGTACAAAATTTGTTTTTATTCGGAAAATTTATTTTCTAAGTTTAAGAACGCAGTTCAGCTGTTAGTTTGATCCTTTGGTCGCACATCAAAAATCTAACATTTTTTCTTATAACACACAAACATTCTATTTAATTATTTGAACTGTGATATTAGTCTTTATGATTATAGTAACTACAATTCTTATCTTAAATCTTATTTTAATTAAATGTGAATATCTCAAAAGGGCAAGCTTGACGCACATAATATAAGAGATAAATATTGTGCTTAGTGTTAGTTGAAGTATTCATCGAATTTTTCATTTATACTTTAAGAAGTTTCTCATCTGATTAAAAAATATGAGGAATGTCTTTACATTTTTTTTATCCTTAGTGGTTGTCCTCAATTTTATTGGTAAATATTATCATATAATATATCTATAATTTTCAACATATTGTTTTAAGCTGTACTTGTATTATAATTTCTATTTCACGTTAAAGAATATTTTTCTTCTTTCAAAATGAGTAGTAAGATTTAACGATTTGTTTGTAAAAATTCAACTTTTTTGTAGAAAAATTGACCATAATGTTTTAAATCCATTTTATAAGATAAAAATTTATTTATTTTGTTAAAAATAGATTTTTTTGGACTAAACTAACTTTTAGATTACACATTATAAAATTCTGTATTCTGGTAGAGAAAATTAAAATATGACAAAATGTGCTAGCATAGAATACACAAGGAATATTTAATCTCTTGTTTCTGGTTGCAGGTTTGGGTACACAGTTTGAATGTTTACCTAATGGTGATCCTATTATACCCATTCCTCGTTCTGGACTTTTTCATTCTTCTGAAGGGCATAATTCTCACAAAAGGTTTTCTCTATTTATTTATTGAAATATTAAAGTTTTCTGTATCAGTGTATCTATTTTATATATTTTTATTTTTTCAAACACTAGGGTATACAATTCTAGTATATTATAAAATTTAATGATTTTCGTTTTTATAATATTTATTTAAATTATAAATAATAATTCTTCCTGCCAGAACTCATTCATCGATCAGGTCTTCCCTTCCTGCCGAGCCTTCTCTTTGTGACAGGTCCAGCTCTCCTTCTGCCAGCACTCATTCTTCGATTATGACTTCTCCTTGTGCCGTGCCTTCTCTTCGTGTCAGGTCCAGGTCTTCGCATGCCAAAAGTCCTTCTTTTAACATACTTGGACTTGAAAATGAAGAACTTAGATTTTTCCGGCTTATTCCCAATAAAAATCCTAACCGGCTCTTTGAACTACGAAGATACACTTTTCCAAGCGATAAATCGATTGAATTAAAAGGAAAAGATGGTGCCTTTGTGCGCATGCCAACTGAAGAAAAAATGGTATTATCAACCTCCAATGGTGACGTCTATGCAATATTCGAGAACAATTATACACTTCGCGGAATATATTCATTTATACTTGAAATTCCATATCCGATTAACAGACGGGTGAAAATAAACATGCACAGCGGCGTGATTGAAAAGCTGACGACAAAAGAAATTCAGGAAACTCCCTTAGGCTTACGTCGGATAGTCTCAAGGAATTTCAAACTAGTAAATGTCCGCGATATGCCACACCATTAATCCTCTTTTGAAACATCAAATTCACGAAAACTCGCATACTTTGTTTTTGAAAACCTGGTTGTTACTAAATTTCGTGAATATGACTTGTAGTGCTGTTTTTAGTTTTTATTATTACTACCCAGAAGGAAGTGATTTGCCTGAGCAACTAGTAGGATCTGTAGAAGCAGGATTAAATGTAGCTGGTACAAATATCATAGGAGTATACAAGGAAAATAAACTTACACCAATCTATATATTTTTTACTCCAACACATACCATCCAAAATCGTCATCATGTTGCAATAGATATGCTTGCTGATAATCGATGTGAATTAATGGATCCAACAGTACATGGGGATGTTCATTACGGGGAAGGACGTATACCTGGAAGAACTTTGCCTTGCAAGTTTGTAATTCAAACTTCTCGTTCAGAATAATTTAAGTCAGAAAAATGTAAGGCTATCACAGTAATGAATGTGATCCGAAGTTGAATCAAAACGATACAACAATACATTAAAAATTTAATGTATATGAAATGACTGCCTTTTATTAATTTCCTTGACACCCTCCTGAATTTTTCAGATTCCTTTTAAACCCAAATAAAAAAACTACAGTTTAGCATTTCATTGTATAGTTTAATTTGTCTATTAATTTTGATTTGTTATTATTATTGTCTCACTGGGCTGCTCCATTTAAGTCCCGTAGCCAGAGAACATATACCCTCACGCGACTCTACTTTATTGGGTATAGGCCTGTGAAAATTTTGTTTATTTTTGATTATTATTATTTATTATTAACTTAGTTGGGCTTAGAATCACTGTATGAATTTAATCACAATCAGTGATAATCCACAGTGATCTAAAAATGAATGGTTAACTTTTTTTCGAAATTTCATAAATATCGACTACAAATTTGTTCGGATTCACAAAAAAAAAGGTATTTAGAGGTTCTGCAAGACACATGAAGCTTAACACGTATATTCCATGAGAAAGGAAGACTTTTGAAATATTTTATTTAGAATCTTCAATTTTAGGCAAACTAACTATAGAATATTACTGAGTCATTATTTTTTTTAAGCATCTTCTCAAGTTTGTTTTATAGGGTCCCAAAAACAACCATAAGTAAAAAGTTAGGCTTTGCAGTTTTTCGCGCTAATTATGACTTTTTTTGCCTTTTTCTTAAATACAAATTTTTTCAAATATATAAAATACTACTTTCTGATGATGATTTGAAGTTTACGTCAATTACATTAACCATCTTTATTATTGTTTTTAGCATTTTCCTCTTAGAATAGAGTTATGAAGTTGCACTCTTTTCCGAATGTTGAAATTTATTTGTAACTTTTCAGTTAGAGCAAGACAATGATCAATTAAATTTAACTGAAATATTGTTTATACATTTATTATCATTTATAATAATATTCTCTTAGAAAAATGCTAGAAAGTTGCAGTTTTTACAATGATTTTACATTTTTTGTCTACTTTTTAATTAGAGTGAAGTAATAATTAATTAGAGTCAAGCAAAATAATTTCCTGAACCATTCATTCTTATTTTTAATAATATTCTCTTTGATCAATGTTAGAAAGTTGCGTTTTTTTTTTTAATATTCGACTTCTTGTTCACTTTTTACTAAGAGCGAGGTGATAATGAATTAAATTTAAGTGAAACAATTGTTTAAGCAAATTATTATTTTTATGACTATCTTTTTCTATATTAATGCTAGATAGTTGCGGTTTCCTCTGAAATTTTCGACTTTTTGTCAACTTTTCACTTAGAGCGAAGTAACAATTACTAAAATTTGACAAATATAATTGTTTGAATAGATTATTATTGTTTATAAGTATCTTCTAATGTATTAATGGCAGACAGTAGCGTGTTTTTCTAAAATTTTTAAGTTTTTGCCGACTTTTTACTTAATCAGATAATAATTATTGAAATTTATCAATCATTATATTTTAGACAATGTATTGTTGTTCATAAATAGCTTCTTTTAGAAAAATGCAAGAAAGTTGCCGGTTTTTTCGGAAATTTTCAGCTTTTCTTTGACTTTTTAGTTACGAGAAAATAATAAATAATAATATTAACATTAATTTAAACAAAAGGGCTCTTAGCAACTACTTGAAGAAAAATCCACATTTGATATGATTTAAATGATGATAAACAAAGACATTGTTTATACAATGATTCTCTGGAATGTTTATTTTTTATTTGCTCGTAACTAAAAAGTCAAAGCAAAGTAATAAATTAAAAAAAATACCGCAATATCTGGCAATAATCTAAAAGATTATCTCTGTCAACTTTAATTATTATTAACTTAGTCTAAATGGAAGGTTGACAAAAAATGTTAAGTTTCAGAAAAAACCACAACTATCTACCATTAATATAGTAGAAATCAGTTAGAAACAATAATAATTTGTTTAAACAATTATCATTATTAAATTGCATAAATGATCACCTCACTCTGTGCAAAAAATTAAAGAAAAATTGAAAATCCATCCATTTGGTTGAAAATTGAACTATTATGATAAAAATTCGTTTTGCTTCATTAAGAATTAATTTTTTTTACTGAAGATATAAAAATTTCTTTTCCAGTTGAAAATTTATATTTCAAATTGCAAATTGATCTGCTCTAGTTCAAAATTCATGTATCTTGTTGAAGGTTTGTTGGTTTTGGTTGAATACTGAACTACTTGGTCAAAAGTAAAACTGTTTTTTAAGCAAACGAATTGTTTGGTTGAAAATCCAACATTTTATTTCTTACTTTTTGGTTGAAAATCCCTATATTTTAGGTTGAACATTCAACTGTTTTGTAGGAGATCTATCTTTCTTAATTGGAAATTCAATAATATAGTAACAAATTAAACTATTTTGTAAAAAATTAATTTTTTTTTTAATTTATATTCTTGGTTTAAAATGCAAGTTAAAATGGAAGTTCGTTTTATGGGTGTAACATAATTCATTCGTCTTTTTTCATTAAATTTAGATGGTTGATAATTCGTTTCTTTGTTGGTAAAAATTATTTTTTGTATTGACTGAAAGTTTGAGTATGCCTGCCTTTTCTTAATTTCCTTAACATCATGGTGAATGTTTTAAATTCTTTTCAAAATTAAGTAAAAAACCTGCTGTTTAGCATTTTCGTGCATGATGTGATTTTTCCACAAATTTTTATTTGTTATGAAAGCGCCCACATTTTACATTTTTGTATATTTCAAAAGCTTCCACATAAGATAATAAAATGGTTACAAACTAACTTAATCGATTTTATTACTAAATTAAATAGTTTTTCAAAAATAAAACATAATATACAAATTCACTCAGGGACCCCTCAACGGTAAAATTCAGGAATAGCTCCATAAGTTTTAAAAATAATACATATTTCAGTATTTTCCTTCACCCTTTTTCTTACTTTTCCGTCAAATTAAAACTGGAAAAATAGACCTGATTAAGAAAATCAACTATTTTTCACTTCAAAGTCTACAATTATATTTATGGTTTGGAATTCATCTCGCTTGGTTACAAATTGCACTATCAGGTTACAAAATTAATTATTTTATTGAAAATAAAACTATTTTGTAAAAAAGTCATTTAAAAAAATTAAAGATTTATCTCTTTGGTTGAAAATCTAACTACAGTTGAACCTCAATTCGTGACCCATCGATTGGTGTCTTGCGGGAATTGACGCCGCGCTGCGAACTGTACCTTAACGGCCTAGCTGAGTCTCTCGAAGTTATTGTCGTTATTGGTGAAATTTTAATGAAAAAGAGCAGTAAATACCAATTCAGTGTAATCATAAATGTTATCCTACGGTTTAAAATTGATTATTCACTACAAGATTTCTGGTTAATATTTAATTTAAATTTAAATTGTTTGTCATAGTTTCGAATTGGTGGCGCTGTCGTATAGCTACCCAAACTATTTTCTCTTTACGACGTTCTGTAATTTCAAACTGGCAAGTCCTAGTAAGTGCTTAGTAAGGTGTTTTGTAGCAAAATAGTGATGTGCTTTCAGATACTGCTGACTTTGAATGTTTTAAGCAAGCGAGTGACAGAGGTGATTCAGTATCCGGGCAGATTATTCAAAGAAGGCTCTCATATTAAACGAGATGTTGAACGGTGAGCAAACGTTTCAAGCACGGAAGCAGGAAAATCATCTATTTTGACGTGTAACAACAATCTTTCTGTCTTATTTTCGTTCAATATTCAGTTTCACTTGTCTCCGTATTAGAAATTTAGATTTTAAAAATATTTTTTAATACACAGAAAAATGGTACATCATACGCCCCTCACTGTTTACATTTGGTGGAGTTCAAATCATGTCCACTGACAGTCCCAAAACCGGACATGAATTGATGTTTAACTGTATTTTGTTAAAGATTTGTTTGATTTTAGGTTCAAAATTAATTTTTAAAATTGAACCATTCCATTTGTGCTTAAAAATGCATCTTTGTAGGTTAAAATTTAACTATTAAGATATAGACATTTTTTTTTTATCAAAAATTTAACTTCCTACCACAAAATTCGCGTTTTTGATTAAAAAATTTAAGAATCTGGTCAAACATTTACCTATTTTGTGGAAGATTCTTGTTTTTGCTTTCTCATTGAGGAAGCTTTGTGATAGTAACATTTTCCAAAAAATTTTAATTTATTTAATTAAACGTTCATCGATTTAAATATGTCCAATACAATGTTCCAAGCAATTGTCCTGATGTGTATGTGTGTGTGGATGTCACACTTCTTTGTGAACACGATAAGTTGAAAACGATTGCAGATAAATTGATGAAATTCTGAGGGCTTATTTTCATCGCTTATATCCTGAAACTGACTAAAGGATTTCTAAAAATATTTATTTTATTTTTTTGTAGCACTTTATCATATTTTAAAGATCAGTCTTTTATAGTAAAAATTTTTTTATTAACGTAACTCAAAATTAATGCAAGAATATATAAGATTCCTTGGTTAGAGACGAATCGATTGACCTATAATATTAATATATTTTATCGAAGAGTAAGGAAGT
>JAUELO010000179.1:83105881-83132092 GCA_032357855.1 Amphibolips quercusostensackenii | reverse complement strand
ACTTATTTTGAAAATATGCGTTGCGACGCTTCTTTTATACCCTTCAAAAAAGCCACGTACCATAGCCCCTTCCTCGGATGAGTGTAATTATCGTTTGAATTATCTATCTATTTTTAAAAGGAAAGTTTAAGTTAGTGAAGACAATGATTCGTTTGCGTTATCTATGAATTTATTACAAAAAATAAATTTAAAACTTATGCAAACTATTCGACATCGATACGTCCGTTGACTGAAGGTTGACGGTAATTAGGCTGTTGTTAGTTTTGAAAATAATTTCTGTTAATAATTTTTTTGCAATTATACTGAAACAGAGTTTTTAAGAAACCGAATGATCTAGAAATGTATCATAGCGAAATTTTGTTAAATGAATTTTTGTGTATCTTTATGTTTTCAGGAATTCTACATATTTTAATTAATATGCATATTAGGAATATTGGGTTCCATTCCTAAGATTTAATATATATCCTGCAAAGCATAATTAATTATTATTATTATATAATTGTCTCAGGTTCAAGACGGTTACTGACCAATATGTCAAACGCATTTTTTGTTAGTGTTGGATTTTTGTTACACTCTCATCAGAGAATGTATTAGATTTGTGTAAAATTTGACCCTACCCCCGTTTTTGTCAAATGTCCACGTTTTGAGATTCCCTTAACCTTCAAAACAGGTTTTTACGAATGTGTCTATCTGTTTGTATGCATGTATGTATTTCTGTCTGTATGTGTGTATGTCTGTCTGTATGTGTGTATGTCTGGCTGTGAGCACGATAACTTTTGAAAACATTTATCTATTAGATTGGCCTTTAGTATACTCTTTCAGTGTCAAAAACTAAAGGTCAAGTTCGTTAGCCAAACATTTTGGATAAAAATTTAAAAAGTGAGCACATTTTGAAAATTTTCAAGACCACTTTTTTTAAGATTTAAAATTTCTAAGAACGGTTATAGGTAGTACTTAACAAGACGAACAATTTATACTGATGACTTTTCCTAATAAAAAAAAAAAATACGGAAGTTATAGCATTTTCAAAATTTGTAAAACAAATGAAAATGAACGTTTTAAGCAAAACAGCGCACGACATGAAAAATAGCAAAAAAAGAAAAACGTTGCATTTGGAATACCCAAAAAAAATTATCATAACAAATTTTTTAATTAAACAGAAAAATTGAAAATTTTGATTTTAATTAAACGAAAAATAATCAAAATGAACAATTTTATTTTTCAGTCAAACTATGCAAGTTACGACAAAAGATGATTGACCAAAATTATGCATAATTTAGGCGAGACATTTTATTAGTTAAAATGTTATTTTAGCTTGTCTCGTATTTCAAAAAGTTCAATTTTCTCATTTTGAAATGTATTCTTATGACAAAAAATTTATTACAAAGTTTTGAATCTTTCTTGAATGCGCAATTTTTGTTCATTCATCTGTTCTAGTACCTTGCATTGTTTCCTAAAAAATTAAATTTTTTAAATTGTCAATGTTATTTTCAGAAGTAAAACAGAAACTACGCTTCCTATCAAAACATAATTCATAACAAATTTGTAGCTTTTTTTTGGGTTAAAAATTTTGTCCACTGATTTTTCTTGCAGCTTGTGTTGTTTGCCTGAAAATTTAATTCTTTTATTTTCAATGACGTTTTTTACGAATAACAGAAAAACTAAGCGTCGCATCAAAATGTGAATGATAACAAATTTGTAGATCTCTTTTAGGTGCATAGTTTTAATCTAGCATCTTCTGCCGTATCTTGCATAGTTTGACTGCCAAATAGAATTTTTTATTTTTTATTATTTTTTGTAGAATCAAAATTATAATTTTCGATTTTTCAAAAAAATTCAAAAAGTTGTTATTATAATTTTGTTACGTATTCAAAATGCAACGTCTTTCTTTCCCTGAATTTTTTTCATGTCGTGCGTTTTTTGGCCTGAAATATTCATTTTAATTTTTTTATTTTTTTATTTTGAAAATGCTATAACTTCAGTAATTTCAGTTTTATCAAAAAAAATTATGAGAATATATTTTTTTTTTTTTCAAGTACTACTTATAAACGTACATCGAATTTTTAAATCTAGAAAAAAGTGGTCTAAAAAATTTTTCAAATGTGCTCACTTTTTGATTTTTTGTCCAAAATGGCTGGCTAACAAACTTGAACTTCAGATATTAAAATGAAAGCGTATAATAAAGGCCAATCTAATAAATAAATTTTTTAAAAAGCTATCGTGCTCACAGACAGACAAACATGCAGACATACATACATACAGAGAGACAGACACATTCGTGAAAATCTATTTTTGGGTGCTGGGGGTCTCAAAACGTGGACATTTGACAAAAACCGGGGGTTCCAATTTTACACAAATCTTATATCTTTTCATTATAGGATAAGAATGTAAAAATAAATTAACAAAAAGTGTGCTTCAAAAAAAGATCGATCAATTTGTTAGCAAGCACTTTTTGATAGGGCGCGTTGCTTTTTTTCTATTGAGGATTAAACAATTTTGTTAAAAATTTGTCTTTTTTAGAGAAATTCAGCTGTTTTTAAAATCAAATAAAAATGTTTTTTGATTAGAATATCAACTATTATATTTTATTTAAGAATTCATCTTTTTTTGGTGGAACTTTAACTACTTAGTTAAAAGTGAAATTAATTTATTGGAAATTAATCTCTTCGGTTTATGGTTCATCATTTCAGTTGAAAATACTCTTTTTTTTAACTCTGCTGTTGAATATTTTTTCGGTGAAACTTAATTTTTTAAACTATTTTTTTGATTAAAATTTAAAATATTAGGTTGAAAATTCCTTTAACATTTGAAATATTTGTTTGATATTTATGAAAATTTTGTAAGAAATTAATCTTTTTGCCCAAAAAATTAAATTTGAAATCAAATACAAATTTAGTAATTTGTATATGAAGAGCATAAAACACGAAACGCAAAGCGCACAATCAATGTATTTCGGATCGAGAAGCGCGACGACCAAATTGCGTCCTGTGAGCTGTACTTTTATCAAACTTTTTTGTTTTTTTTTATAAGGTTCACAGAACCAAGCGTGCAGCGTGAGGTTTTCGTGATTTTTAAATCAAATATCGAGCGCGAAGCGCGAGTGTCCAGATGAGAATGTGTTTCTTTAAGTCAATAGAACCTTAAGTAAATTAGTTCTCCTCTTCACATAAAACTGAAGTAATTAAACCAAAAGCTTGTAACAGCTATAAAGCTTATAAAGCAAGCATTAGCCTGCGAAGCGCGCAACAGCGCAAAGCCAAGTAAGCAATATCTATAATAGTGGAGGTTTTGATGATTTTATAATATTCGCAAGTAAAATGCTTTTCTCTATCTAAACCGAGCACGATGCAGGAAAAATAAAGAGCTGAGCGCGAGGTACAACATACATTACTGAGCGCGAAGCGCGTGATACAACAGTCGCGTGCCCTAGCCGCGCGTGATAAGAATGTGCCCGCAAAGCGGGCAGATTTTTTTTTTATAGTGTGCCTAATTTGACATATTAGGTAAAGCCTGGTTTTTACCCCATCATTAACGGACTGGGTTGCAGCCAAGTGATAGGGGAGATGATTTTAACTAATGTTTAAGGCCTAAGATAATTAAAAGTCCAATATGTCGAAGGCATATTCTGTTGAAGTTGGATTATTATTATTATTATTATAATTATAAATTACTGCCTCATGTTTGAGATGATTACAGCCCAATATATCAAAGGCATTTGTTGTTAGAATTGGATTTTATTTTTTTGAATAGTGTTCACGAAACTGCCCTGGCACATATTATCAGTCAAGGACAGATTTTTGTAATGCAATCAAGTGATTTGATAAGAGCAGTGTAATAATTTTTTGACATAGAAAGATTCTCAGAGGTACCAGCTCAGGTATCGAACCCCGAACCTCTGATGTGAAGTCTGAGCGCTGAACTAACTGAGCCACCAAGGCTCTTGATTATTATTATTGTTATTATCATCATATTTTTTATAATAATAATTTTAATTTTAATTTTTTAATAATATAATTTAAACAAAATTTTGAAAGCTCTACCTTCGCCCTATTTTTGTTAGTGAATAAATATATGAGAGCTTTGAGCCCTTTCTCTTAATTTTGTGTGATTCCAAACGTGAGTCATTTAAAGCTAAAACCTTTTTAAATCTTACAAATTATTAATTTTTTTTAAGATGGATCATTATATATGCGTAGGGATTTTTTTGGACTTTACTTTTTCTTGAGATACTATGTGCTGCATTTCCTGATGCGCAAAATTATACTTTTTTGTGTTGTATATAAACAAATTTTCCCCTCACTGATAGCAGTTTGCCTTAAGCCATATACCAATTTGCCCCAATCTTATACCAGCCCTTATTTATACAACTTTGGTTAACTTAAGTTCATTATTTATACCAAAAGTTTAGGCTGTTTGCCATGGTTTTCACGTTTTCAAACATTTTCCAAATTTTCATGAAAAAAATTTTAATTATTGTATCAATATTTACAAAGAAATGAGATCGAAGTTAAACTAAACTTCGTCTAATTTTTCAAATCAAATTTTATTCAACACACTTGACCAAACCTTTCAGAATATACGGTATAGTTCATAAAGTTATAGTCTTAAAATTTCAAAGCAGTCAAATAATTTATGTTTTAAACTAAAACTTGAAAAATAGAAGGATTTTGAATGTGGAAATATTTGTATAGAAAAATTAGATTTTTGTAATCATGCACAAACGTCTTAAATGTATGTTATGGATAGATTACAATTTAAAGTTTAACATGAAAAATATGAAATTATTTTTATATTATTTTTAAATAGTTGTTCAACGAATTTATTTCAATAAAAGCGATAGAAATATATTATCATTTTCGATAGTTTTGTTATTATCTGTAATATGGTCAAGCTACTTTATTATCACTATCATTAACCTTCAGTCAGCGCACATATTGAGGTAAAATATGTTGTTAACGTTTTTAATTTATGTTTTGTAATAAATACATCGATAGCGGAAACAATTTATCGTAATCATTAACGTAAACGATGATTACACCGAGCTGAACGAGGTGCTCTAGTATAGTGCATTTCCGAAGAGTAAAAAAGAGGCGTCGTAGGCATTTTTAATAAATGCTACAAATGCGAAAATTCTTTGCTTCATAATAATTTACGTAATCGTTATAATTGTATTATGGATAATAAAAATATATAGTCGCCTTCGGCGTTGTTGATCAAATCTTTAAAATAAACAATAAGTGGGGCGCCAAATTTATTGAGATCAACTAGATTTATATTATAATAAAACAACACAAAAATTAAAATAAAATATGAATAATTAACAACGGCGGAATAATAGACTAAGCTCAGATGTAGAAAAAGAAAATGGTAGAGGACGTAATTCATGGTTTAAGGTTATCATAAATTTTAAAAAATATAGGATACTGAAATAAAAAGTCTTAAAAAATTATAATAGAATTAACATATTTATAAAATTGGCAAACACAATAAATAATGAAAAGTTAATAGAATGATGTATGGAAATACAATAATTAATGATTTTAATAAAATTGAACAAACAAAATTAACAAATTTCTAAATAATTAAATGCTAACCTAGGGCTAGGTTTTTGTGTCCAGTATTCCGGGATTATTTTTCTGTATTAACAGCACCTGAAAGGAAATAGGGTTGGTCAAAATAGTTAACAAGGAATGTGATAAGTCATAATTATATAAACAAAGAATTTAGAATATGAATTCAATTTGGGTAGCGTCAAAATAAGTAATTCGTTAATATAAATAACAATATTATATCATGAAAAAAATTCATGAAGGGAAGAAATACGGGGAATGGTCCAAATAATGTATGGGGAATACAATTCCATACAAAATGTGAAAGACACACAAAAAATATTACATTTAATCCATAAGTCAATGATAATAATTTAATGAAGGAAAATTCTAATAATTGTCAAATAATATTCTCTTTAAATTAGACAAGATGAAATGCAACACAGGAAATAAAAAAATAGAAATTTCAGGAAAATCCCACACGAAACAAAAGGACAAAATCACAATGTGAGAAAAATAATACTCGTCGTTCTTTCCTCGAAGAGTGCTGACAAAATTGGCAGGATCTACAAATTTTCTTAGCTTTATCGGTTTTTCCTAGCAACGAGATTGTTTGACTTTTGTTTCAATGTCTTTTATTTTAAACTCATTAATTTTTCTCCTAAATTATGATTGGCCTAAAACTAAAATATTTTTCGAAATTCAGCAGGGCTGTAACTGGAATAAGTTCCATTGTTACAAAAAGGAAGTAAACTTTGGAACTGGCAGCTCGCAGTTAATCCAATTCAATCCAAAAGACGGTATATTATTGTCATCCTTTTCCAAATTAATCTTCGCTGCAAGCTGGCTATCAAAATCAAACAAGAAACTTACTTGAAGATAAATGGAAAAATAATTTAGACACACAGCCATGTATAGATGACTCTTCAGGTTTCGACTAAAGGAGTTTTTTCTAGCTTGTTGAAAGAACACAATAAAACCTTTCAATAAGATGGCGAAATCTTGAGTCTTGAAAATTAAGAAGTGAATGTCAAAAGGTACAAAAGCAGAAATCATATCAAAAGATGACAAAGAATATCCAAAGTCCTCGGGTGCGATCAGAAGTATTTGTTCATAATATGAAGTTGGTTATAGGGTAAAGACGTTATGGGGTAAAGCGGATAAATGGTTATAGGGTTAAGAGACTATGAGGCTCAATATATTATGTATAAGGGGCTTATTAAGCTAAGATCATAAGATTTCAAAGGTTATGTCAAACACCTGACATAATAGGGTAAACTGGATGTCAGATTCGTTTTCAGTGACTCCAAAAACATATATTAAAAATGGCCTGACCCCAAAGCTAGAATAATTTTTTATTTTTGTGTAGCTGTGAAGACTTTTCGAGGTTATGTCAATAATTTGACATAATCCGGTGAAACTGACTTTAGATTCGGTTTTAGCGACCCCAAAAGCATGAAGTAAAAATGGCCTGATCCCCAGCAGGCCAGAACTATTTTTTATTTTTGTGTGGCTGTAAAGACTTTTTGAGGTTATGTCAAAAGCCTGACATGATGGGGTGAAAAGGACTTTGTATTCGGTTTGAGCGACCCCCAAAACATAAAGGAAAAATGTCCTTACACCGATGTCAGAATTATTTTTTATTTTTGTGTGGCTGTGAGGACTTGTTGAGTTTATGTCAAAAACCTGACGCGGTAGGGTAAAATGGATTTCGGATTCGGTTTTAGCTACTTCAAAAACTTATTGGTTTGATAGTCTGATCCCCTGGCCAGGAACAGTTTTTTTTGTGTAGCTGTGTAATTGTCAGGTTTTACCACCCTGACTTAATCAGCCTATTATCCTCCCTTTTCTATTACCAAACTACCCTCGCATTTGCTCGGCACTTGACAGCTGATTTGGTGGCAACAGTGGAATGTGACTTTTCGTTTAATTTCAGTGTTTCTTTAATATACATTAAAATTTGAACTCAGTATCGTATTAAGATAGAAATTTTGGTAATGGTTAGGCGTTGGTATACTTCGCGT
Organism: Amphibolips quercusostensackenii; assembly: GCA_032357855.1. NCBI lineage: Eukaryota > Metazoa > Arthropoda > Insecta > Hymenoptera > Cynipidae > Amphibolips > Amphibolips quercusostensackenii. Next base: position 83,124,519 of record JAUELO010000179.1, on the reverse strand, counting down.
GCTTGCAGGCCTGTCATCGTTAATATACCTGCAAAACACCCTGAATTAACCTTGTATGCTCTCTCTGTAGCTAGATTATACAAGTGGAGGTTTCAAAACAACGTAAAAATGTTAAATTATAACTCAGCGATAGGCGATTTAATAAGGATCTTAAGCTTTCTTTAAATTTAAAATTAGATGCTTTTTACGGTGCTAGATCCAAAGAATTTAAATAATTAGCTTCCGAAATTTAGTTTAAAACACAACCGTGTTGAAATCCGATTTCATAGGAATAAAGGGATCCCAAATTAATTAAGAAATTTTAACCCTGTTTTCAACATCCCAACTGCCCAAGCAATTCAAAAGTGCAAGTTTTCCATTTTAGAGCAACTGTGATCCTGTAGCAGACATTAAAGTTGACAAACATTTAACTAACTAGATTATTTTCACCTTTTCGATTCAATTTTGTCTGCTTTACTCAAAACTATTTCGCTTTCTGACAGAAAGTCAGCTTTAATTCATATCACACAATTCATTGTGTTGTTGGCATTACTTTATCCTTCCTATGACAGCTCAGGCTGTCATAACAATGTCATTTATCACACATAAGAGTTAGATTTTTTTAGTATTTCATTTATGCATGAATTTAAGAGTCAATTTATTTTTCTGCAAGCATAATTTTAGTAGTTTCTGATATCAATTTACGCACTATAGCAGAATTATAATCTGAACGATAATCACGGTGTATTTATTTCATTGCGCAAGCATTTCGCTTTTTAATAAAAAACTTTAGCATTTTTATTTTAAATTTAAACAGTTTTGAACCCAAAACTTCTTTAAAACTTTAAAAGAATTCACAACCGTCAACCGTGTTCCAATCGTAGCTACAAAGAGAGGAAAGGGGTAACAACACATTATTTCAAAAAATTCAACCCTCTTTTCAGATTTTTAACAATTTAGGTAAAGTTTACAAGATCAATCTTTCAATCTTATGTATTTTAATGCTCTAGCAAACAACAGCGTCAGCAAACCTATAACAAGCTACTATATACTCCTTGTTTAGGGATAAGTGCACGTTTGCGGTCAGGCGCTTCCCTGCCATTGTAACAAAGTAAGTTGTGTCTGATAAACACAATTTTCACTTTATTCTCCGAACCAAAGTCTATTTTCTGAGAAGTTATTGATTTCTTATTCATGAACAAAATTTAAAAACTGTATAACAGACATTGAATCCAATCTGAGTTCCCTTTCGCGGATTCACCACTTTTATGTGAACAGAGCCATGCAACAGTCAGTTTTTGAAACCCATTTAAATTTCAGCAATTGTTAGAAAAAAATGTCTGACTTATCACTTGACCTACTAAACAAAAAAAGTTTAATTAAAACTCCTATTCATAGGAATTTACTCCAAAAACTAGAGTATGTGAATTCATTTAGGACTCATCCATAAATATTTATTTCAAGTGGATAAATTGGCAAATTTCATTTGAGTCGATCACTCAAAAAATTTTCCTCAAATTTATTTTTAACTCCAAACAAGTAATAATAAAATGCCTAATGATCCCAATCAGATTTAATTAACCGGCGCACAGTGGGGCGAAATAAAAAAACGATGTTCAAAATAACCTGTAGGTCACAATTTTTCATAGATTTTCAATTTTTTTTCAGCATTAAATGATTAGGAAATATGTCAAGGCCGATTTTAAAATTTTTATTTGTTTAAATTTTTATAGAGCTGCAAGTAGCGAAAAAAATGTTGATTTTTTTAATTTTCTTTTGAATTCTCTGTGAAAATTTTTTTCAGTGACATTAGGCCTTAGGTTTAATGCAAAATGGTCGGCGGAAGAAAGAAAATTTGTTGATATGTCAAGTTATTTGTTATAAACAAATATTTGCAAAAATAGCCAGTATGATGGATTATGTTTTTGTGAAGTATATTTATGCATCTAACTCGCTCATTTAGAGCAATGACGTGAAATGTGATCATGAAATTTGTGGGATCCAAAATAATTTGTTAAATTTATAAACACTTATTATAAACAAATGCATTATTTAAACAGTTTCAGGCAGAAACAAACAGAATTTGCTTCTGATTGTCTTTGAATCTCATTGCCTATGATACACATGGATGTATTTTTGGCATTTGATATAATTTGTTAAATTTATTAACAATTATCAGAAACAAATGCATAATTTGAACAGATTTAGGCAAAAAAAAATCGAATTTTTTTTAGATTGTCTTTAAATCTCATTGCCTGTGATACACATTCATGTATTTTTGTCATTTAATTCAATTTGTTAAATTTATTAACAATCATTATAAACAAATGCATGCTTTGAACATTTTTAAGCAGAAGCAAGCCGAATTTTCTTCAGATTTTTTTTTAATCTCATTGCCTGTGATACACATTAATATATTTTTGTTATTTGATATAATTTGTTGAATTTATTGACAATTATTATAAAGAAATGCATGATTTAAATAGTTTTAGTCAGAAACAAACCGAAGTTCCTTCCGATTGTCTTTAATTCTCATTGCGCATAATACACATTGATGTATTTTCGTCATCTGATATAATTTTTTAAATTTATTAACAATTCATATAAACAAATGCATGATTTGAACAATTTCAAGCAGAAACGAACCGAATTTTCTTCTGATTGTCTTTGAATTTTATGATTCCAGTCTTCACTTTAAGAACGATTCATTCTACAATCAAGAGCTCAAGAGCTTTAGGATGAAAATCACTATCTATATGTCTCCAGCTTCCTCTTAGATATGACAAGTATGCATCAGATGAGATAAGTTATTCATGCACCAGATCAGTATTAGTGGCTAACCGACTGCACTAACGAGTACTGAATGCGCTGAATCGTTTCAAATCTTTTCAACGGGCTTCTTGAGCTTCTTTAGATAAGAGGCCGATGGGAATACTAAACGATTTGATTATGTTTGCTCCGTGCAAAAGAATTTTGTGAACAGATTATGGCATATAATACCTTTTGTACAGTTCTACATACATTCGTGCAGTTTTGAGAGCATAGTGTTCAAAAATCTTTAAATCAATTTTTCTAATAGAAAAAAGAACCTGCAGAATTGTGTTGAATCGCTTGATCAAGCAAACATCAACACCTGTGATATTTGCTGTCGATTCAAGATCTTTAAAAAATCTCCGAGCAGTATTCCCATCATTTGATGTTCCTCCTCTATGCTTGGCTTTTGTCGATAATCAAACCCATCTCTTTCCGGAATTCATGCTGGATCCTTAATTTCGTGGTCTTCACCTGCGTTTTTTGCTTATTGGTGCTCGCTTGCCATCTGCAAAAAAGTAAGCGATGAGCAATATTGAGGATAAGAACCATGAAACGTGTTTTGACGTGGAGCGGTAAAAGGCAAAGTTAGTAATCTTTCTCAAGAACATCTTTTTTCAACACTCGATGCAGATCATTTATTTCTGTAGGGTTCGCCTTGCACAAGTGGCATGCTTCTGCACTTGCTGTAAATGTAAGATTTTAGGCTACTTTACCATTCAGCATAGTTAATAGCACCTTATGATCAACCTTGCACCTAAATTTTTGAAATGCGATTTTGGTCGGCGAAAGTTCTTTTATTTTCTTTTTTTATACGGCCGATCTTAGATTTCGTCAATTCTGGAGTCTCTTCAGCAAATTAAAATGCTATTGGTATGCAGAATTTCGTAGATGTCGGGTAAGGGATCTCATAAATCACTTTAATTTTAGAATCCAAGAGAATGGGAACCATCGAGAGCATTAAAATATTTGTTTCAGACTGCATGCCATCTGGGAGATCTTGTTTGTAGACACTTTGGTCTGATGCCTTATCACAACCGTATTTCAGATGGAGTGTCAGAGACTTGACATTTTTCTCCATTATGGAGCTCTCAATTGCAGAAGTCTCTATCAAACGTTTTACCGTATGGTCTAACAGTTCTTGTAACTCAATAGAGACACTTTGATCAGTAATAGTAAGTGCTGAATAGGGACAATAACATCGCTTTTTCGCATCGATCAGATTTTTATACGGGACAGAAATGTCTGCGTTTTTGGCTTTCGCTTTGAGGCGAATTATTTCATACTGATGCGTAAAAAGCTCTGCATTTTCTATTCATGCAATAGCCTCGTCATCAGTGAATATAATGATGCTCTCCTCCATCTCATTTTTATCTGCATCATTTAAAATTCGAGTTATTTCGATTGCTAATTTTGTTTTTTTAACAGCTCTTAGATTTTTTAAAAGGCTAGTGGAATCTCAAGTTCAGAATGGCATTCCTGAATTTCTTGTAGCTTTCTTCTTTTCGTTGACGTAGAGCTGCCTGAAAAACCTTCATTAGAACGTCTACCGATCTTTGGTATAGTTAAAGCAACAGTAAATTTCGTAAGGAGCTATTTGCCGTGTCTACTCTTGAGCTTTTCTTTTTCGTAAAAAAAAGATTTCAAATTTTTCCCAATGTAGGGATGAAGTCCTGTAATACTCTGTCAGTAATTAATTTGATTTGCTTGTCATCAACTGAATAATTTTCTTGAATGTGATTCCAAAGCATACGAAATAAATCAGTGTCATTCATTTTGTGATTTTGCATTACAATATCACACAGGCTCTCCATTGGTACCTTTAGAGAATTTATCTTAGATCGTAGGTTAGAAAAAATAAATAAAAAGTTTATTCATAATCAATAAAAAAACGAAAAAACGAAGAAAATTTGTGACGCTTAAAATTTAGGAAAAAGAAAATTGAAGGAGCAAAAAAAAAAGTTGTCATCTCTAAACATCAGGAAGTAAAACAACAATTCGTAAGTAAAAAATTACTTTGTAGTATAAGTGTCAACTTCCTACATCAAGTGAAATATAAGAATATGAATATTCAATATCATCAACACATTATTTCCAGTTAACAGAACATAATGAATATTTGTGCAAGATTCTTAATCGCTCTCTATTTGAGTATTCAATACAAAATATCTGAACGTCCAGCTGTTTCCTTTCGCTGAACAAGAATCACGCATGCGCATGTAACATGTGTTGCCATCTTGTGGCGACAGGCAGAACATCTGGTATGATGGTTACATAGCGGCTAATTTAAATAATAAAAATAATGGAAAAAGAATAAATTTAAAGAAAGGACGATCTTACTCTACACCAGAATGTCTAGATCATGAATATGTTAATTTATATCTATATAATTCGTTGACGGAGTTAACAAATTATTTTAGATGACAAAACGCATTCAATAAGGAACTTGGAAATTTTTATTCAAAATTTAGACAGTTTTAAACCCAAAACTTCTCTAAAATTTAAAAATAATTTACAACCGTGTTCCATCCCTATTCATAGGAATTTGCTCCAGAAACTAGAGTATGTGAATTCATTTACGACTCATCCTTAAATATTTATTTCAAGTAAATTAATTGGCAAATCTCATTTGAGTCGATCATTAGAAAAATGTTTTTCTAATTTACCTTTAGCTCTAAACGAGTATATAATAAAATGCCTAATGATCCTTATCAAACCTATCTGACCGGCGATACCATTCGCACACTTAGAAAAGCCATTATGACTTCTATGGCAGAGTCTTTTGACATACAACAAGGGATCGTAAATATGCCTTTCTTTAATGTCAAGAACATGTCCGTTAAAGATTTTATTCGAAAAACAAAGAATCTTTGGTGCCGGCTGACTGTAAAACACAGTATCTTAAAGCGATATCAGCCCGATTAAAAAAAGCGACACGAGGTAGTATACATGGAAAAACTTTTACGACTCTAAATGATTTAAATAAGCACTAAAAATAGGGTTTTGTATCCTTTGAAACTTATTCTTGGTATTTGCATGAAATTTCGACCATTATGATAAATCGCGAAAAAAACGTGAGTGATTTTTTGATAGGGTGATTCTGTCAAAATAAGAAGCTTAAGCAACCTTTAAAGATAAATATCCGAATATCGAACAATTATTACCACCTCTGAATGACTGTGCTCAAGAAGCTTCTAAACGTGGCCTACCTGATTGTATTTCAGGCTTGAATGAATCGCGCAATCCCGCGAGTTTAGACGCAGCTTTGAAAATCGCGCTCCAGTACAAACCACGCCAGCAAATAAATCCGCAATATCTTACAAACTAATACAGAGAACCAAGATATCCTCAATACAGTTATTTAGAATTACGAGACCGTAGTCCTAGTCTCCATATCCGATTGTCAACGACTGCCGATTCATGTAAAAATATTGACTAAAAACCGAATGCGACAAAAATAATAAGGCCTTCTTATTATTCTAGGATTTAAAATTATCAGAATAACTACATTCATCCTCATCAGTACCCTTACATGCCATGTAATGCTTATCCTTTTTATCCACCTGTTCCTATAGAAAATAATGGGTATCCACATCCTAATTACTCCTGTGAGAAAATGAATACCTCACCCTACTCTCAATTTTCTATTTCAGTGAATAAGGAGACTTTTAACTACAACTCCGCTTGCCGTATGGACGCAGTGGAGGGCACGGACAAACAAGAAAGTCAGGCGAGCGTACGAGTCCTAAAAAGAAGCGACACATCCTCCATATAAAACTCAGTCGAGAATCCCCAGTCGTAGAATTCCTATCACCAGACTTTTTGAAATCAAAAGCTTTATCTCTAGTCGACACAGGGGCCTACATCAATATAATAAAACTAAATTCTTCGAACGAAGATTTAATTATAACAGACAGCGATTCGATTGAAATTATAAGAGTGACGCCTATTAGAATCTAAACCATTTGTATACTAAAACTAACTTTAGGAAAATCTAGAGTAGTATTTCATCTAGTTTCTTGCGATTTTCTAATCATTTCAGACGAAATTTAAGGGCAAGAAAACCTACGTCAAGAAAAGGTCGACATATCGTTTTGGCATCAGACAATAGTAACTTATTTCAACCCTAAAATACCTATTCCTTTCGTCGAAAGAGAATCAAAAATCGCTCAAGAACAAAGACTTGAGTATGAAGGGATAGGGACAGGGAGAATTTACATAAGAGCAAAAATTAAACAGGTAGTTTTCGTACGTATTATAAACAGTGAATTGAAGGATAAAGACCAGGGAAAGCCGTCGTATCAAATTCAAAAGAAAATTGCCATGTCTACGCGGATAACACTACTAAAGACGACCTAAAAGTAGTGAACGACGCAAAAGAACTCATACCTTTTAAATATTACGATTTATCAGAAGATGAACTAGACGACTACCCAACGGATAAAGGATACACACATCCATAAAATACAGTAGAAACAATTATCGGGATCTTAAAACTAGATCATTTAAATAAGAAAGAAAAAGAGGATGTGAAATAAATGTTTTAAGAATATTTCAATGTTTTTCATTTAACTGTAGAGCCATTAACTCCAACACACACAGTGTACCATAAAAAACACACAACAGACGTTGTGTCAATTCAAGTTTGACGGTACCTATTTTCGCCCACCCAAGAACAGGAAGGGAAGATTATCATAGTCAGAATGCTGGCGGAAGAAGCAATTTGTCATTCAAAATTACCAAATACTTCTCCTGTGTTAATAATCCCTGAAAAGATAAGCCACGCTTGAAAAAGAGAGTACATAGTAGTGATAAACTTACGGTTGTTAAGTGAGAAAAATATTGGTGATGTTTATCCACTTCCAGACATAAGTGGAACATTAGATCATTTAGAAAAGGCATGATACTTTATAGTTTATGATCTAGCCATCAGGGTTTTATCAAATAGAATTAAATCCAGCCGTTAGGTAAAAAAAATGCTTTTTCATTCTTAAAGGGACACTATGAGCACATTAGAATGCTCATGGGGTTAAAGAACTCCCCTGCAACATTACAGCGTTTAATTCATTAAGTTCTTTTAGGATTACAAGGCGTCAGATTGTTTGTCCGTCTTGGCATGATGATAATCTACGCAAAAACACTAGAAAAGGGAAGGAAGAATGTACGGCGTCTCCTAAACAGGTTAAAAGAGGCAAATATTTTTATTTAACCAGATAAAAGCAAATTTCTTTCTAAAGAAATTAACTACCTTGGCCATATAATTAGCAGTGAAGGGTAAAGCAAGACCCTGAGAAAGTCGAAGTGGTACAAAAGTCTCCACGCCCAAAAATCCTACAAATGTAAAACAATTTTTAGGTCTAGCCGGATGCTATAGAACATTAATCAAAGATTTTGCAGCCAGAACCAAGCCCTCAACTTATCTTACAAGCAAAGGAGTACCTTCTAGTTGGGTGTCAGCATAAGAACAGATGCTATACGCTTGGCCGTGAGTGCAGTATTGAGTCAGGAAAAGAAAGGAACAGATCTCTCTATTTCATATTTTCCTCATGTGTTAAGCAGTGCCGAATGCAATTGCTATACTACCAAGAAATAATGTTTAGCAGTTTTGTACAAAAAGCAACAGTACCGACCCTATGTTTACGAAAAGAAATTTACACTAATTAGTGATCATGAACCCTTATAATGAAATAATTCGGTAAAGGACCCTGGACAACGTTTAAATCGTTGTCAACCAAAATTTAGAGACCACGAATAATTCTTTAAATACAAGCCTGAAAAATTAAATACTATTGCTGAAGTACTTTCTAGGAATCCAGTTTTAGAAAGCCTGTTAGAAGAAAGTGAAGTAAAAAAGAAAGAAAAACCTGCAGGGCTATTACCAATGCACACCTGTCAAAAGAAACATAGGCTAGCGCAATCAGCTAAACCTGCTATCAGAACCACGAGCAATGACTGAAAAATTAGACCTGCAGTTTCAACAAATAAGAAAACATCAGCCAAAATCGATAATTCTAAATCATCTACTTCTAAAATGAACAAAAAACGAAACAAATATCCAAGGACAAACTTTAACCTACTGGTCCACTTTCCAAATTTTCTAGTTGCTTGAATAAAAGTATTAGAGGTGAGCGTTTGTTTCGTCGTAAAGTGGGGAAAAAAAGAAATCAACCTAAACTCAACTATCGAGATTCTAGTACCGATTCAGAGGATAATCTGGTGCTCATAATTTACCCATAAGCGCGCCACCTAAGGTCCTAGGAAAATTTCCGGAATTGAAAACGAAAACGAAGAAAAAAAACAAAGAAGAAAATCAAACTGGACCGATAATAACTGTGAGTCCTTTACCAAGTGATGGTGAAACAACTTCATCAGAAAAGTAATAGAATAATAAAGAACTAGAAGAAAGTAGTGACTGCGATAGTACAAAAGTAACGAAAGAAGGGTTGCAAGATTAATTCTCTCAGTTTAATGAATTATTGCATAATCACAAAGATGGGTTAGAAAAAAGAAAAGCTGAGAAAAATCTGAGACCTTATCAAGGAATCACTGCTGTGCCGTAAAAAGAAACCAGTACAGAACTTTTTAAAGCAATTCAGGAAATAGAGCCTAAAAGTAAAATAGGACTAGCTCGAAAAATAGATTCAGTAATACACTGGGCCAATCATGAATTGAAATAACTTGTGAAGAGAAATCCTGTTAACAAAGAATCCAACAAAGTAAGTGATAGCTTGTACCCTCACACTGAAGAACTTCCGTCAGCGGAAGAATTGCTTAAAAACAGGCAACGGAAGAGCATGAATTTTTCGCTTTAGCCGATCTCTCCTTTAACCACCGACGTATCATGAAAAGTTCGCCCTTCGTGGTTTTGATTACCTTAAGCCCTATCAACACCTTTCTTGCAATTAACTCAATTCATGATCAATTTAGAAATATCAAAAAGTCTAATGAAAGCGAACAAAGAGTACCATTCTCGGCGTAAAGAAAAAAAACTACACGATTAATCTATTACTGCAAATACTGACTAAACAGTAGTGTTGACTGAGGTTAACTATGCGAGTATGCCTATAACTAGCGTACAGCCAGTATTGACAGAAATATATAACGCACTCGCCATGAAAATATATTCTGACTAGAATAACTAGTTGCAGGAACCATTAAACTTATTTGAGAGGAAATTATGTACATTTTCTTTTAGCTTATTGCGAATTCAATGCCCCTATAGTACGACTACTGATAGATATAGGGGCCATAGACCCTCAAGAAATCAAGGAAAAACGTCTCCTAGAGGTCGTTATAAAATTTATACGACAATCATAAAGTACAATTACTTTGACCACATCCAAAATAGTATGTTCTGATGCTGAAGCGTAACTCATCTACGCGCCTATGCATCACATACTATTTTTTGAAACAGCTGTCATGAGAAGTTTCTTCTAAAAATGATGAGATTTAACAGCGAATAAAAAAGAAACTGGGATAAAGTGAAATCTCTATATTTCCTAATTTTTTAAGTCAAACAGACCTCTCTGTCTGTCTCCACACGCTAGAAAAAAGATCCGTTCCACTTCTGACACAGTATCGGAGTCCCACTGCTGATCTGTGAACATTGAGCTTTTTAAATATCATGTTTAATAGCGCTTCTTGACTAGACCATCGTGCTATAAGCATGAAGGAGTTAACACCGTGGATGCATGATGACGCACTGTTTATTCTATTTTTCATCTGTCAGCTGCATGCGAAATCAGCTGTTGTCAGAGTCCTACGGCAAATGTGAGTGCTGTTTTATGATTAGTCATCGATAGTGTGCGAATATCTTATACGTTTTTTCTTCGCACTCGAACCAGTGTGCAAATAACATCTCTCAAATAATGCGTAAATCCGGCACTTCGCGCACGCTTCGCAGGCACGGAAAACTGCACTTCATATGCAGGTGTTTCAAAAGAAAAATCTAACGGTCAGATAACACAATTTGTATGTAGCATTAGTACGAGAAAATATTAAATCTTTAAGAATTCAGAATTAAGGAGATTTAACAGAAGTATCGTTAAAAGGTGAATTACTGAACCTAATAAAAGACACCTTTGTCGACATTAATATCGATATTGTAATTTGTTATGACAGTGTCAGAAACGAAAGAGAAAGTTACAGAATTTGTAGAAGAATGTGTAGTTTGCCAAGAACAAAAAATAATTTGGGCGAAAACCTATAAACTAATGCTAATAACAGACCGGATACCGCCCGCAATCAAATAAAGCTTCTACAACGAAGTCATGCTGTATTAATCAACTACATCCGATCTTATTCCAATAATTATGACAATTGGGACAAATGATTACCATTTGCTATGTTCTTGAACAATGCTTTAATTCACGGAGCAACAAAATTTAAACCCTCTAAATTAACTCATGGAAAAACCACGCGTGCACTTAGTTTATTTTACTCTTGCAAAAAGCTAAAAAATTTACGGGTTTTACTTAGAAGAATTCATAACAAGGTCATCGGAAATCAGCTTCATAGCTGCAACTAACCTGATTCATTTAGAGTAGAGATCAAAGCAATTATTTTACCGAAGAATAAAACTGTTCGCTGAAAAATTAGAGATAGTGTATTCGTAAAAAGAGAAACAAAAAGCAAAAAGTTAGACAGCAAAAGTCACGGTCCGTTTAAAACAGTAAACTTTTTATATAAGCACATTGCGGTTCTAAAAAACCCAGATGGAATAAGCTTTCAAAAAAACAAAAAACAAACTTACGGTTGCTCAAGAGCAACCTCAACAAAAATAACATAATAACACAAAATTTTATTTTACAGGGTGGCAGAATCAATACTCTCAACTATGAAAGCCAAGGGCCAGTCTTGCTGACCTTTAATTTGTCCCGCGCATATAATAGAGGATCATCGAATTCCCGAAAAGACCCGTTTAAGCTTAGCAGCGGAAAATTTTTTTTCAAAACTAGCTTTTAGTTTAATCAAAACAACAGGCCTATCTTATGATGGCAAAGTTTATGTTAAATGTATATCAGAAGATGTAAGACATGAAAATTTGTTTATCCAAACTAGCTATGGAGAAAAGAAAATTAAAAAAGCAAAACATACAGCCACAAGAAAAATTCTAATGGAACTAGAAAAAAATTATTTCTTTATTCAAGAAAAAAATGTATCCTGAGAGATTGGAAATGAATACGTACTCTGCCCGGAAAAAGGTTTAGTATCAAAAAAGAAATTATATAAGTAAGAGAATTGTTGTGAATACTGCTATTCACGCGGGTGTGTCATAAAAAATGCTCTAAATAAATTTAAAAAAAAACTGAGAAAGATAAAAAACATAACCTGATAAAATTCCTGGGGATCAATAGATCAGATGGATTTAAAAAGATTTTTATCTTTTCTCCGTAACTTTTATCAAATATATTACTTTTTAATTATTACTTACTAAAATTACTTGCTTTAAATTAAATGTTAAACTCAAATAAATATTAAAACCACATAGCCTTTAAGAATAACAATGTCATTACTAACTAAGGATATAATACTATACTGACGTTGTGAAAAGAGGAAAATAGAATATGAAACAAAATAAAGATGGAACAAATTAAACGAAACAAAAAGAAGGGTTTAGAGGTTGCCTTGTTACCTTCTCTTAACATAACATTATTACGAAATTAAAAATAAAAACAAAAAACTGAAAGAAATAGGAGAGAGAGAGGAATTGGAGGTTGCCTGCTTTTTTTCTCTTTCTCCAAAAGAAATTAAAACTTCACTATTATAAATGTTATTGACATATTCTCACTACACAGATAGAGTGGCTTAATTCTACTTCAAAGTATGCCAAACAGAAATAGATCTTGTTCCTCCTACTGCTAATGTTCCCAGAAAGTTTTTCTTAGTACCAGATCCAACCCTTGAAGGAAAATTCCAAGATCTTTCATGAAAAATTAAAATCCATACGACTAACTCAACACAATTGAAAATTGTGATAATATTGGTTATTGAAAACATCAGTCAACAACTCCAGATCCAGGATATGCTACGAGACATCATTTACGAGTGCGGGAATTGTATGCAGAAATCAGTCGAAGAAGATCGCTGCAACAAACTAAAATTGTATACATCAATGAATAAGCTTAACAGAATCGAAATATACTAACATCTAAATAGAATACTTTGCGAAATACAATACTACAAGCCAGAAAGTAAATCTTAACCCAGAATAATGAAAAAGGCGAGTACCAATGTAAGACTTTATAAAAAGGATGTAAGTCGAATACTAAGACAACAAACTCACATAGTCAAAGCAGCAATACAAGATATACATTAAAAAATACATACAAGAACTACCGTAATACACCTAATGCAATTATTGCTAGAAAGAACCATAAAAAACATGCGTAGACAAGAAAAAAGCATCAATGACTTAATATACCACAATTATATAAGGCAATGGGCTGCGCATGTAGAAGCGGAACTCGATCACCTACTCAACACTAGTTTGCATTTTACATATATTCTGATGAACGCTAGAGAAAAAAAAACACTTTGCACTAATAACAAATAATCAGTTACAGGAAATTATGAAAGAAATACATAGCAAAGTAGGCGAATATGATTTTCTGCGAGCTAGTACACATATCAAAGCCGAAAATTTGCACCTAATCGGAAAAGCTGACGTTGTGTATCACTATAAAAGACTAATAATTTCTATTAACATTCCTTTTTCAGAAAGAGTTGGTTTTTAATCATAGAAAATACACCTACACCCAGTACACCAAAATTTAATTGGAAATGTGAGTGGATCTGCATACATACTACCCAAAGAACCGTACATCGCTTTGTGATTCGATGACCAAAAATTTTTTTCATTAAAACAGGAATATCACAACTACATAAATACTATATACGATACTATTTGTGAGACAAATCAACCAATATATAATTAACATCAACCAGTTTCTTCTTTGAACTCATAATGTAGATAAAACCATCAATAAAAGCCTTTCAAAAACGTAATCTAAAAATTACTCTGAAGGAAGAACAATTTTAGACACAAATATTTTCTTTCCAAGCTTGGTTATATCCAACCGATAAACCTAAACTTTTCAGCATAAATTGCCAAAAAAGAAGATTAGAAAAGAATACATTTAGTTTTCTAGAATACTCCAACTATGGGATAGATGCATTGCAGAAAAAAAGAAGCAATGCTAACTGGAATCGCAATAAATAAAAACTAGGAAGAATACGTTTCTAGTCCAGAATTTTTCTTAAATTCAACTTATATCTTTTTTGTCATATACTACTTCCCTAAGTACATATAAGTACAAGACCATGAGCTACACATATAAAAAATCAAAAGCTAGAACGAATTTCAAAATGGAAAAACGCTAAAAAAAAATCAAAAGTCAACTTCTAGACTTAGAAAATCAACAATACCACAAAACAAAAAGGCATACCATCATTAGAACATCATCGATTTTCACAATAACAAAAATATTAGCAATAATATATTGTGGAAGAAGGAAATGCCGAAAAATGTATTCATTTCAAAGAAACAACCAGACAGCGACGATACGGAAAGGAAATCTATGCCTCCCTTAGGTGAAAAAACAACATGCCATGACGTTAAGAAAGAATCAACACCATCGATGTGCGTCTAGTAACCAGCGTCCAAATAGCATACAAAACTACTCGCAATAATTTTCATCGAGGATGTTAAACTTAGGCTGACTATACGCAGACACTCACCCGCAAGGACTCGCCACCGTACTAGTGGAATAAACGAAAAGAGTCAGGCATACCATTTTATTATGGTTGACCAGTAAATTGAACATAATCCCTGCACTCGGACAAGATAGTAAGAAGAAAGCAGATAAGTCCAAGGAAGTCGTAATCACATACATGACGCACCGTTTTATTATGACCGTCCCCACAAGGTATTAAACTCGACCACGATAAAAAGCAGTGAATCGCCCGCAAAGAAGAAATGACACACCTACGATGCAGCGTCTAAAAGATACACGTACAATACACATACCAACCTGCAGCATAAACAAGTGTTATTTAACTAATAGAGCATATCGCACAGTTCATTGATTAACACTTATTTTTATTTTAGCTTTCCAATGTAGATAGATATTAGTTTAAATACATAGTCTGAATTATGTTATCTGGTGAAGAAAATCTATCTTCAAGTAAGATAGCCCAGAATATGCATAGCTACAAAAGCCAGAGCTGAATTATAATTCACACATTTGAATAAAATCATATAAAGAAAATTGATTTGAAAATACCTACATAGAGTAAAAATAAAAACAAATGTATATTGGAAGTCGGCCTCTAGAAGGTGGGGTGTGAGGTTAATAAGCAGTAGCGGTCAATTGTCCAGGGATGGTCCTAAAGGAATAACCCCTGACCGGAGGCGTAACTACCATGCCGAAAGCTGAATGGCACCTTGGGAGAGGTGTCTTAAACGGTGACTCTGGGATACCAGGCGACCTTTCAGAGTATGCAGCCTTCTTTGTATGCGGAGCTCTACAAAGATGGACGAACCCTTTCCCTCGCTGCTCGTGGAAGCAAAAATGCCAACACCAAATATAGTTGTAGTAAGTGCGATTTAAAACAATCGAACGCGCAGGGCTCCCGACAATGGGTCGGATAACAATGCCGACTACCCGAGAGTTGGGGGAGCCAATCAAGACGGAGTCAATGTGATGGACTGACGAAATCTCAATACCTATAGGTGGACGGATCGACTTAATGATGACCTGCTAAAGTGCTACATTACCAGTATGACCCCTGTACGAGATGGATACATGGCACGACTGCATGCTTTGTGGTGCAGGAAATACCTAGAGCTCTTGCACTTTTCGCATTAACGTCTGCGAAACCATGTCGAAAATCTCCGAATAAGGGGCTATGTAAGCGGAGCGCCTATTTAACCGCAGCCAGAACAAGCCGGCAACAAAAGAAGAATGACGATACTAAAACCAAATATGGCCAGGCATCCAATGGAGAATTTAGAACTATGAGGAAAATATGATAAGCGTCAAACAAAAAGTTAATTTATTAACAATAGCAAGCAAAGAAATTCATGAAAATCAAGCTGATCTGCTTGTTGCAAATATGCAAAATAGAAAACGATTTCAAAACATTAAGGAACAACAGTGCATATTAGAAAAACGAATAGACCAAAATATAGGTACTATAAATGTAAGAATTCCTTGGATAAAAAACTATCCGGTTCCAAAATTTTCTGGTGCTAACTGTAAACGTCCAATGAGGTTTTTGGAAGAATTTGAGCAATATTTAAAAGCAATCGACGTTGAAAAAATGACTTACCATTTTTAATTAATTATGAATTATCTCTTCACCAGAGAATGGTGGAATGTAGTCCGCGAAAATCTTAGTGATGATCTTTCATCTTTTAAACAAAAAATCATAGATAAATTTTGAAACGATGATATTTGTTTTAAAATTAGGACAGACTTATAATATGGTTACTATATACCCGGAAAACTTTCAAGATCAGAATATGCGTTTTAATGATAAACAACGCGAGAGATTAAATTCCACCACCTTCTGAAAGCGACATGATAAAATGTTTAGCTAGACATTTTTACAAGAAAGTTAGGGCCGCATTTATTTTTATAAATATAAAAACTTGCGAAGAATTGCTCAAACTTTTAGAATCACTGGACCAAGCAGAGCGATTAAATTACCGCGAACATTATTCGCCACGAGAAAATTCAGCCTACAATCAAGGTTATTATAAGCAAAAGCACAATTTTCGCCGCAATACTCGAAATAATTTCCAGAAGAATGATAGAAAAAATGTTAGCGCTAATAGTAGCTACCTAAATTAAGGTTATTTACGTGCAAATCAATATAAAAATAATTATAAGCACGGTCAGCGGGAAGCAATATTTGAAAACTATAAACTAAATTATAAAAATAATTATGCAGATAAAAATCGCGTTTAAATAGCCGTGATCATTATAAAAATCAACATCTAAGATATAATAATTAGGAACGATGCGATGACAGTAATCGGGATTTTGAAAATCGACAAAACCGGGGTTTCTATAATTACTCGGGTCAAGAGTATCGACATAAAAATTATTAACATAGAACCATAGATAATCGAAACACAAATTATGATGCGTTTGCTGATCGACTTTAAAATTATCAAAACAAAATTGGTCAATGGTCTCATGGTCTTGAACGTTCAAACGGTAGAAAATAGCATATATAGGCAAAAAAATAATGGTTCACGAAATGTAAGCTCTAGAAATGAGGAAAGGGAACCTTAATAGGATAGTAGAAATATAAATGAAGCTCGTGGGATGACTGAAATGCCCCAAGATAATCATGAAATGAAACGTACTCGTTGTTGAGAAAATTAAGTCAAAAATGAAGATTTTATAAATAGTTATGAGAACTCGGGAAACGCTCGAGCCTTGATTTGGGAAAATGCAACACGATAGAGGCAAATCTGGGGCCTTAAAACTTAAAAAAAAACTTCTTCCGTTAGATATGCGAGGTGATTTGTTAGAAAATAAAGATAATAAAGTAGTATTAACTTAATAAATGTCCAGTAATTAATTTTGAGACACAAAACACAAAAAGTAAGACATTAATTGACACTGGAAGTGAGGACACATGTATTTCGGAAAATTTCTATGAAAACAATTATGAGAGATTTAAAAAATGCAAATTATTACCAATAATAGTAACAAGATAAATAAAAAATGCATAATTGGGGTTGATTCGTTAAAAAAATTGAAAAGTAAAATTAATTTTCACAAAATTAATATAGAGTTGAGAGATAAAGAAAAAATTGTTAGAATTGAATTTAGGGACGAGGATCCGAAGAGAATAAGTTTTATATTTGATCTCGAAAACTCTGAAAAAAGGAAATATTTAAGGTGTTAAAAAAAATATTTAGTTGCCAAGAAAATTCACCCTAATGTCGTTAAAGAAATAAATTACGTTAAAACATATGATGATGCCCAAAATCAATTCGCTCTAACTGATGATAAAATTAAAGAAAAAGTAGCCTAATGCACTAGCTTAGAAACAAATGAGAAAGAAAGATTCTTAAAGTTAATACAGCGCTATAAAAAGATCTTCTCAAAAAAACCGGGTAGGATTGAAATATATATATAAGAATAATAAATCGACGACAAAAGACCGTTCTTAATGCGAACTTATCCCGTACCTATATTTCTTAGGGATAAAGTGAATAGGGAGATTGAAATCATGCTTGAGCTGGAAATCATCCAGAGGTCAAACAGCACTTATATTAACACTCTAGTTATTACCACAAAAAAAATGGATAGATATAAATCTGCTTAGATGCACGAAAATTAAATGATATACTGATGAATGATTATGAATGTGCAGAACTGACGAAGGTCCTTTTTCAAAAATGTTCAGGCACGAAAGTAATGTCATCTTAAGATTCAGTTAGCAGCTTTTGGCAGATGCCACTTCACAAAAATTCGATGAAACACACGGCATTTTTACATGAGGGCAAATGTTATGAATTAAGGGTCACGTCTTTTGGATTAAAAACAAGTACGACGACACTTGTAAGGCATTAGATTTAGTTTTCAAAGGAATTCGAAATTTTATAATAACATCCATCAATGATATGCTATGTGCATCTCAAAACACATCTTAACATCTAAACCACCTTAAACTTCTTTTTCAACGTCTACAGGACCAAAACGTGACGGTTAACTTAGGAAGCTCTCTTTTTTTTGTGATGAAGTAAAATTACTAGGGCACATTTTAACACCTTCGGAAATAAAACCAGATTCTCAGAAAATAAAAGTTATCCATGAATTTCAAAC
>JAUELO010000179.1:82784970-82802170 GCA_032357855.1 Amphibolips quercusostensackenii | reverse complement strand
TATATCAAATTTCTACATTTTTAAACAATAAAGAAAGTCTAAAATTTCCAAGTTAAAAAATTAATTTTCTAACAAACATTTATTTTTTCCACTTGAAAGTATAAATTTTCAACACAAAAATATATATTGTCAACGAGAAAAGTTCCTTTACAACTAACTGGTTTGATTTTCTATCAAATTCTAAAAATTTAAATCCAAAAAAATCATTTTCTACAGAAAACTTATATTTTTAACCAAAAAATTAAAAAAAAAGAGATCAATTTTAAAACAAAACAAAAGCGAACATTCTGATTAAATTTTCAAGACAAAAAATAATTTTTAAACAAAAGTGAAATTTTATATTAATTTTTTAAAATTTTCAGGCAAAAAAAAAGAATTTTCAACCAGACAGATGAATTTTAAACCAAAAATATGAATTTTCAACAAAAAATTTAATTTTTAACCAAATAGTGAAATTTAATATCAAATTTCTAAATTTTTTAACTGTGAAGGACGGATTTTTCACCAGTTATATTTTCAACATGAAAAAATGAATTTTCAAAAGAAATTGATTTTTAACCCAAAAATATGATTTTTCAATAAGACAAGTTTCTTTTTTACCAAACAGTTAAGTTCTGTAACAAAGTCAATAATTCTCAAGTAAAAAAATCAATTTTCTACCAAAAAATAATATTTTCAAAAAATAATTTCAATCAAATCAATAAATTTTTAAACAAAAACGAATTTTTATAATTGAATTGTTAACAAAAAAATTAATCTTAAAACAAATCGTTAAATTTTACATCAAATTTAACAAAAATTTAAATAAAATTAACATTACCTTTAACATTAATTAATTCAATTACATTCAAAACAAATAGCTAAATTTTATATCGATTCAACAAAGTCAAAATAATAATTTTCTACCAAACATTTATTTTTTCAGCTTGAAAGTATAAATATTCAACAAAAAAGTTAATTTTTAACCCAAAAATACGAATTTTCATTGAGAAAAGTTCCTTTTCAACCAAACAGTTAAATTTTCTATCAATTTTTAAAACTTGCAAGCAATAAAACAAATAGTTTTTTACCAAAAAATTATATTTTCAACCAATAAAATTTAAGTCATAGAGATGAATTTTCAAACAAAACAAAAACGAACATTCTGATTGATTTTTCTAGACAAAAAATAATTTTAAAAAAAGTAAAATTTTGTATCAAATTTTCTAATTTTCAATCAAAAAATGAAATTTCGACCAGACAAATAAATTTTAAACCAAGAATATGAATTTTCAACAGAAAATTTAATTTTCAACCAAATAGTGAAATTTTATATCAAATTTCTAAATTTTTAAACAATAAAAAAAGTATTTTCTACCAGTTATATTTTCAACATTAAGATATAAACTTTCAAAAAAAAGTTAATTTTCAACCAAAAAATATGATTTTTTAATGAGGAAAGTCCCTTTTCAACCAAACAGTTCAATTCTCTAACAAAGTCTAAAATTTCCAAGTAAAAATATTAATTTTCTATCAAAAAATTATATTTTGGATAAAGAATTTCGATCAAATTAATGAATTTTTGAACAAAAACGAATTTTCTAATTGAATTGTCAACAAGAAAATTAATCTTAAAACAAACCGTTAAATTTTATATAAAGTTTAACAAAAAGTTAAATTAACATTAAAATTACCTTTAACATTAATTAATTTAATTTCATTAAGATCAAATAACTAAATTTTGTATTAATTGAACAAATGTCAAAAAAAATAATTTTCTACCAAACATTTATTTTTTCAGCTTGGAAGTATGAATGTTTAACAAAAAAGATAATTTTCAACCCGAAAATATAAATTGTCAGTGAGGAAAGTTCCTTTGCAACCAAATGGTTTAATTTTATATCAAATTTAAAAAATTTAAATCCAAAAAATCATTTTCTACCAAAATATTATATTTTTAACCAGAAAATTTGAACCAAAGAGATGAATTTTCAAACAAAACAAAAATGAACATTCTGATTGGTTTTCCAAGACAAAAAATTATTTAAAAAAAAGTAGAATTTATATCAAATTTTTAAATTTTCAGTCAAAAACTGAAATTTCGACCAGACAGATGAATTTTAAACCAAAAATATTAATTTTCATCGGAAAATTTAATTTTCAACTAAATAGTAAAATTTTATATTAAATTTCTAAATTTTTAAACAATGAAGAAAGTATTTTCCACCAGTTATATTTTCAACATAAAAATATGAATTTTCAAATGAAAGTTAATTTTCAACCCAAAAATATTATTTTTTAATGAGAAAAGTTCCCTTTCAACCGAACAGTTAAGTTCTTTAACAAAGTCTAAAATTTTCAAGTAATGAAATCAATTTTCTACTAAAGAATAATATTTTTAAAAAATAATTTTGATCAAATAAATGGATTCTTAAACAAAAACGAATTTTATTATTGAAATGTCAAGAAAAAAATTAATTAAAAAAAATCGTTAAATTTTACATCAAATTCAACAAAAATTTAAATTAACATTATCATTACCTTCAACATTAATTAATTCAATTACATTCAAAACAAATAGCTAAATTTTATATCAATTCAACAAAGTCAAAAAAATCATTTTTTACCAAACATTTATTTTTTCAGCTTGAAAGTATGAATTTTGAACAAAAAAGTTAATTTTCAACCCAAAAATACGAATTGTCAATGAGAAAAGTTCCTTTTTAACCAAAAAGTTAAATTTTTTCTCAATTTCTAGAATTCGCAAGCAATAAAAGAAATAGTTTTTCACCAAAAAATTATATTTTCAAACAAAACAAAAACGAACATTCTGATGGATTTTTTGACAAAAAATAATTTTGAAAAAAAGTAAAATTTTATTTCAAATTTTTAAATTTTCAGTCAAAAAATGAAATTTCGACCAGACAGACGAATTTTAAACCAAAAATATGAATTTTCAACGAAAAATTTAATTTTCAACCAAATAGTGAAATTTTATATCAAATTTCTAAATTTTTAAACAATGAAGAAAGTATTTTTACCAGTTATATTTTTAACATGAAAATATGAATTTTCAAAAAAAGTTCGACCAGACAGATGAATTTTAAACCAAAAATATGAATTTTTAACAGAAAATTTAATTTTTGACTGAATAGTGGAATCTTATATCAAATTTATAAATTTTCAAGCAAAAAAAAAAATAATTTTCTACAAAACAGTTAAATTTTTAACAAAAATATATGAATTTTCAACAACAAATCTGATTTTTAACTAAATAGTACAATTTTATATTAAATTTATGAATTTTTAAGCAATAAAAATAATTTTGTACCAAGTAGTTTAATTTTCTATCAGATTCTAAAATTTTCAAACAGAGAAAAATAATTTTCTACCAACAAATTATATTTTTAACCAAAAAACTTAATCCGAAGAGATGATTTTACGAACAAAAACGAATTTTTAAATCAAATTGTCAAGAAAAAATTATTTTTTTAACAAATAATAAGTTTTATATCAAATTATTAACTTTTCAAGCAAAAAAAAAATTTTTCTGCTACAAAATTATATTTTAAAAAAATTGTTAACGAAATAAATTCATTTTGAAACGAAAACGAATTTTCTTATTGAATTTTCACAAAAAAATAATTTTAAAGCAAATAGTTAAATTTTATATCAAATTTAACAAAAAGTTTAATTAGCATTAACATTAATATTAGCATCAACATTATATAATTAAATTAACATTAAAAACAAATAGCTAAATTTTATATCAAATCAACAAAAGGCCAAGAAAAAGAATTTTCTACTAAACAGTTGTATTTCCTTCAAAGAAATATGAATTTTCAACAAAATAGTGCATTGTCCTATCAAATTTCTGAATATTTAAGCAAAAAAAAAATAATATTCTACAAAATAGTTATTTTTTTAACTTCAAAGTATAAATTTTGAACAACAAAGTTAATTTTCAAGCAAAAAATATAAATTGTCAATGAGAAAAGTTCTTTTTTAACTAAATAGTTGAATTTTTTATTAAATTCTAAAATTTTTTAAATAAAAAAATTATTTTCTACGATAAAATTATATTTTTAACTAAAAAATTCAAACTAAAAAGATGAATTTTCAAACAAAACAAACACTTTGATTGAATTTTCAAGGCAAAAAATAATTTTTTAACAAAGTCAAATTTTATTTTAAATTGTTAAATTTTCAGGAAAAAAAAATTTCTAGCACACGAATGATTAACCACAAAAAAAATATGCATTAACAACAGAAAATTTAATTTTTAACAAATAGTGAAATTTTCTATCAAATTCTAAAATTTCCGAGCAAAGAAAAATAATTTTCTACCAAAAAATTATATTTTTCTACCAAAAAATTTAAAACAAACAGATGAATTTTTAACCAAAAAAAAATTCTTAGCTTTAATTGTCAAAAAAAAATTAATTTTTAAACAAATAGTTTAATTTTATATAAAATTTTAGAATTTTCAGGGCAAAAAAGATTTTTCTACCAAACAGTTATATTAAAAAAAAAATGAATTTTCAATAAAAAATCTAATTTCTACCCAAATAGGAGAATTTTGTATCATATTTGTAAATTTTCAAGCAAAAAAGAAGAATTTTCTACGAAACAGCTGTATTTTTGACTTGACAATATGAATTTGTAACAAAAAATGTAATTTTCGATTAAAAAATATAATTTTTCGATAAGAATAGTTCCTTTTCATCCAAATAGTTAAATTTCCTATTAAACTTTAAAATTTTCAAGCAAAAAGGTCAATTTTCTACAAAAAAAATTATATGTACAACAACAAAAATTTAAATAAATAAACGAATTCCTAAACAAAAATGAATTTTCTTATAGAATTGTCAAGAAAAAAATTATTTCCTGAACAAATAGTTAGCTTTTATATCAAATTTAACAAAAAGTTTAATTAACATTAACATAGCATTAACATTATTTAATTGAATTAACAATATAATCAAATAGCTAAATTTTATATCAATTCAACAAAAAGCCACAAAAATAATTTTCTTCCGAACAGTTGAATCTTCTACCAGAAAATATGAATTTTCAACCAAAGAAAAAGAATTTTCTACAAAAAAATTGAATTTACAACCAAAAATATGAATTTTTAACAAAAAATTCAATTTTTAACCAAATAGAGAATTCCGAAATCAAATTTGTAAATTTTTGGGCCAAAAAAAAGATATTTCTAACAAACAGTTATATTTTCAACTTAAAAATATAAATTTTCAACAAAAATGTTAATTTTCAGCCATTTTAATGATTTTTTCATCTAAAAATATGAATTTTTATTAAGGAAAATTCCCTTTTAACCAAATAGTTCAATTTTCTATTAAATTCTAAACTTTGCAAGCAAAAAAAGAAATAGTTTTTTACAAAAAAATTATTTTTTCAACCAATAAAATTTAAATCATAAAGGTTAATTTTTGAACAAAACAAAAGAAAAATTTTTGATTTAATTTTCAAGAAAAAAATTAATTTTTAAACAAATATTTGAATTTTATTTCAAATTATTAAATTTTTAAGCTAAAAAAAGAGTTTTATACCAAACACTTGAATTTTCAACCAAAAAATGTGGATCTTTGACAAAAAATTAAATTTCTACCCAAATAGTTAAATTTTCTATCAAATTCTATGATTTCCAAACAAAAAAAAATATTTTTTTTTCACAAAATTATATTTCCAAACAAAAAAATCTAAACCAAATAAATGAATTTAGAAAAACAAAAATGAATTTTCTGATTGAATTGTCAATAAAATTTTTTTTTTATAATATATAATAAAATTTTATATAAAATTCTTAAATTTTCAGTCCGGAAAAAGAATTTTTTTACCAAACATCTGAATTTTCTACCAAAAAAAATAAAATTTTAACTAAAGTAGTAAAATGAATTTTCAACCAAATCATTGAATTTTCAACCAAAAAATATGAATCCTGAATGGAAAAATTTCCTTTTCAACTAAATAGTTTAATTTTCTATCATATCCTAAAATTTTCAAGCCAAATAAAAATAATTTTCTACTAAAAAATTATATTTTGAACTAAAAAATTTGAACCAAAGAGATGACTTTTCGAACAAAACAAAAGCAAACAAAAGAAAAACAATCTTTCTGAAAAACAAAAATTTTAAATATGAAAAAATGAATTTTTATACAAATAGTTAAATTTTATATCAAATTGGTAAGTTTTTAGGCAAAAAAATAATAATTTTTACCAAACACTTGAATTTTCTAACAAAAAATATGAATTTTCAACTAAATAGTGTAATTTTATATTAAATTTGTAAATTTCCAAGCCAAAAAAAATGTCTACCAAGCAGCCAAATTTCAACCTAAAAATATGAGTCTTCAACCAAATTTCATTTTCAACCATGTCCTTGAATTTTCAACCCAAAAATATGATTTGTCTATGAAGAAAGTTTCTTTTGAACCAAATAGCTGAATTTTCTATTGAATTCTAAAATTTTCAAGACAAAAAAAATAATTTTCTAACAAAATATTATAATTTCAACCAAGAAATTAAAGTTAAATAAATGAATTTTTGAAGAAAACAAAAACGAATTTTTTGATTGACTTGTCAAGAAACAAATTATTTTTTAAACAAATACTTAAATTTTTTATCAAATTCTTTAAACTATTTAATTTAAAAATTAATTGTTAGTTATATTTTCAACCTGAAAATGCGAATTTGCAACAAAAAAGTTAATTTTGAATTAAATAGTTGAATTTTCAACCCAAAAATATGAATTGTTAACGAGAAAAGTTCCTTTTTAAACAAGAAGTTAAATTTTCTATAAAATTCTAAGATTTTCAAACCAAAAAGAAATAATTTTCTGTCAAAAGAAAATTAGATTCTTAACCAAAACAATTTAAACCACAGAAATTAATTTTTAAGAAAAACAAACTTTCGGATTGACTTTAAAAATAAAAATTTAACAAATTGATACATTTTATATTAAATTATTACATTTTAAAACCACAAAAAAATTTTGTACACCAAGCCATTGAATTTTCAACAAAAATATGAATTTTTAACAAAACGTTTAATTTTTAACCAAAAGGTGGAATTTTATATCAAATTTGTGAGTTTTTGACCCAAAGAAAAAATCATTTTCTGACAGTAACATTTTCAAGCTGATAATATGAATTTTCAAAAAAAAGTTAATTTTTAAACCAAAAATATAAATTTTCAACGAGGAAATTTCCTTTTCAACCAAATAGTTAAATTCT
The DNA here is from genome assembly GCA_032357855.1 of Amphibolips quercusostensackenii. Taxonomy (NCBI): domain Eukaryota; kingdom Metazoa; phylum Arthropoda; class Insecta; order Hymenoptera; family Cynipidae; genus Amphibolips; species Amphibolips quercusostensackenii. The sequence continues at coordinate 82,794,934 of JAUELO010000179.1, read as the reverse complement.
CTATTAAATTCTAAAATTTTTATGCAAAAAAAAATAATTTCCTACCCAAAAATTATATTTTCAACCAGAAAAATTTAAAACAAATATTTAAATTAAATTTTTTTTTTTTTTGATTGAATCGCCAAGAAAAAATTAATTTTTAAACAAATTGTTAAATTCTATATCAAATTGTTAAATTTTCAGACAAAAAAAAAGAATTTTCTACCAAAAAGTTGATTTTTCAACCAAAAAATATGAATTTTTCACAAAAAATTTAATTTTCAAGCAAATAGTGGAATCTTATAACAAATTTGTAAATTTTCAAGACAAAAGATAATAATTTTCTACCAAACAGTTATATTTGCAACCAGAAAATATGAATTTTTAACCAAATGGTTAGATTTTTTATCAAATTTTGAAATTTTTCAACAAAAAAAAAAAATTTCTGCCAAAAAATTATATTTTCAGCCAAAAAAATTAATACCAAAGAAATCAAGTTTTAAAGAAAACAAAAAACAATTTTCTGATTTAATTTTTAGGAAATAAAACTTTTAAGCAAATAATTAAGTTTTATATCAAATTTTTAAATCTTACAAGTAAAAAAGTAAGATTTTTCTACCAAGCAGTTTAATGTTTAACCAAAAAATATGGATGTTCAAAAAAAAATTTAATTTCAAAACAAATAATTGAATTTTATAACAAATTTCCAAATTTTCAAGCCAAAAAAAAGAAGAATTTTCTGCTAAACAGTTATATTTTCAAATAGAAAAAGGAATTTTCAAAAAAAATTAATTTTCAACACAAAAATATAATTTTCAATAAGAAAAGTTTTTTTTAACCAAATAGTTGAATTCCCTATCAAATTCTGAAATTCCCAATTCAAAAAAATAATTTTCTTTCAAAAAATTTATATTTTTAAACAAAAAAGTTTAAACCAAATAAATTAATTTTTAACCAAAACAAAAACGAATTTTCTGTTTAAATATGAGAGAAAAAATTCATTTTTAAACAAATAGGTAAACTTAATATCAAATTGGTAAATTTTAAAGACAAAAAATTTCTACTACAAAGTTGAATTCTTAAGAACAAAAAATATGGATATTCAACAAAAATTTAATTTTAACCAAATAGGGGAATTTTATATCAAATTTGTACATTTTCGAGCCTAACGAAAATACTTTTCTACCAAGCAGTTCTATTTTCAACCTGAAAATATGAGTTTTCAAAAAAGAAAATCATTTTCATCCAAATCGTTCAATTTTTAGCACAAAAAAATATGAATTTTTTATCGAAAAAGTTCCTTTTCAACCAAATAATTTAATTTTTTATCAAATTCTAAAATTTTGAAGACATAAAAAATTGATTTTCACCCAAAAATTAGATCTTCTTCCCAAAAAATTTGAACCTAACAAAAAAATTTTTAATCAAAAAACAAAAACTGTCTGATTGAATTAAAACAAAAAAATTAAACGAATAGTTGAAATTTATATGAAAATATGTAAATTTAAAGCAAAAAAAAGAATTTTCTACCAAACAGTAATATTTTTGACTTAAAAATATGAATTTTCAATAAAAACTTAATTTTTAGCCAAACAGTGGAATTTTATATTAAATTTTTAAATTTTCAAAAAAAAAATAATAATTTTCTAACAAACATATGTGTTTTTAACGTAAAAGTATGAATTTTCTACAAAAAAGTTAATTTTCAAGCAAATCGCTATTGAATTCTTAACCCAAAAATATGAATGTTCAATAGGAAAGGTTCCTTTTTAATCAAATAGTTTAATTTTCTATCAAATTATGAAATTTTCAAGCAAAAAAAAAAATGTTCTACCAAAAATCATATTCTAAACCAAAAAAAATGTTAACTAAATAAATGAAGTTTTAAAGAAAACAAAAACGAATGTTCTGATTAAATTGTCAAGAGAAAAAAAATTTGTAGCAAATAGTTACATTTTATATCAAATTGTTATATTTTCAGGCCAAAAAAGAGTTTTTTACCAAGTAGTTGAGATTTCAAAAAAAAAAATATATAAATATATATGAATTGTAAACAAAAAATTTAATTTTCAACTAAACAGTGGAATTTTATATCAAATTTCTGAATTTTCAAGCAAAAAAAATGAATTTTTTACCTAACAGTTATATTTTTAACCAAAAAATATGAATTTTGAAAAAAGTGAATTTCCAACCAAATTGCTGAATTTTCAATACAAAAATATGAAATAAAAAAAAAGGTTCCTTTTTAACCAAATAATTGAATTTTCTATCAAATTCAAAAATTTTCAACAAAAAAATAATGTTTCACTAAAAAATTATATTTTGAACCAAAATAATCTAAACCAAGTGAATAGATTTTTTAGCAAAACAAAAACGAATTTTCTGATTGAATTGCCAAAAAAAATTCTTGAACAAACAGTTTAATTTTATATTAAATTTTTCAATTTTCAAGCAATAAAAAAAGAATTTTCTACCAAACAGTTGCATTTTTAACTAAAAAAGACGACATTTATGCCAAAAGACATGAATTTTTAACCCAAAAAGACAAATTTTCTACAAAAAAGTTGAATTCAAAACCAGAAAAGATGGATTTTTAATAAAAAATGGAATTATTAACAAAATAGTGAACTTTTCAAAAAATTTTCAATTTTCCTATATTGGGCTTCACATAAATCTCCATGGCTCTGAAAACTAATTGTTTTCTTTCGAAAAGTACCCTAAAAAATTTTTCCGTAAATTTACCTAGTTCGGACCAAATAGATGAATCTTTATTCAAAAAAGATCAATTTTCAAATAAAAAAGATGAATTTGAAAACACAAATAAAATAGTTGAATTTGCATTTAAAAAAATGAATTAAAAAAAAAAGATTTTTCACAAGATTGAAAATTTTTCAATCAAAAAATTAAGTTTTAACACAGGAGTTTAACTTTTAACCAAAAAAGATGAATTTTTGACTACAGAGTTGGATTTTTAACCAAGTAGTTAAATTTTCAACTAAAAAAGCTGAATTTAAAAAAAATAGTTCTGATTTTTAGTAAAGAAGTTAACTTAAAAAAAATTATTGACAAAATAGTTAAATATAAATCAAAGAGGTGAATCTTTAACTAAAATAATGAATCTTTAACTGAGAAAGTAAAGTTTTAACAAAGAAGTTTAACCTCTAACCAATTTATCTTAATTTTCAACCAAAAAAAGTGAATTCTTTGTAAAAAAAAAGTGAAAGTTAATATTTCAACCAAAAAATATTTTGATTTAAAATAAAAACACTTGAATTTAACCAATAAGCACAAATTTTTAACAAAATTGTTGAATGCTTTATCAAAAACTTGTACATCAGATGCTTAATTGTAGTACATGAAAGGATCACTTACATTTCATTTGTTTCTGAATTTCATACAGTTGTGAAACATAAGACGATCAATCACATTGTTACTTGTTTATAAATTTTATACAGATCTAAAATCTATGTCAATCAATCACATTGTCATTTGTTCCTCAATGTTATGCAGTTCTAAGACGTAAGCCGATCAATCACATTGGCATTTGTTTCTAAAGTTCCATGCATGTCTAGAACATTAGACGATCACTCAAATTGTTCTTTGTTTCTAAATTGATCGTCTTATGTTTTAAAACTGCATGAACTCAGAAAAAATGATAATGTGATTGATCGCCGTGTGCTTTAGGACTGATTAATATCCATAAACAAGTAACAATGTGACTGATCGTCTTATGTTTTAGAACTGTATGAAATTCAAAAACAAATGGCAATGTAACTGATCGCTTTATGTTTTAAAACTGTATAAAATTCATAAACAAGTGGAAATGTGATGAATCATCTTATGTTATAGATGTGCGTGAATTTCAGAAACAAATGACAATGCGAGTAATCGTCTTATGCTTTAGAACTGTATAAAATTCATAAACAAGTAACAATGTGATTGATCGTCTTATGATTTGGAACTGCATTAAATTTAGAAACAAATAACAATGTAATTGATCGACTTATGTTGGAGAGGTAATTGAAATCGATAAACACATAAGAATGTGATTGATCGTCTTATGTTACAGATGTGCAGGAATTTCAAAAACAAGTGCCAATATGAGTGATCGGCTTATGTTTTAGAACTGTATGAAATTCATACACAAGTAAAATGTGATTAATCGTCTTATGATTTAGAACTGCATTAAATTTAGAAACAAATACCAATGTGAGAGATCTTCATATGCTTTAGAACTGTATAATATTTATAAACAAGTAGAAATGTGATTGATCGTCTTATATTTCACGACTGTATGAAATTCAGAAAGGAATTCACTGTGAGAGATTGTTAATTTTTTTCAAAATATTAAATTACATAAAGATTGCATTTCAGTTTGTTTTCATTAGGTACATAAATTGATTATTTACTTTAATGTTATGTAATTTAGTATTAACTATAATTTGTATCGTAAAACTTTATTTATATAAAAAATACCTCTATTTCAATTATGTAATTTTTATCAATGCTTTTGATGTTGTGAAATGAGTATCTGAATTTATTTTAAAAATTATGTATAAATATATTGTAATTGTTGCTGAAATCAGTATAAAAGGTTACTAATAAATCAAATTTTCAGAAATAAAAGTAAAAACTAAAAAAATTAATGTTAAGCAGAAATTATTTTAATTTTTTTTAATTTTTAATTAAAGTTCAGTCGTTCAGCCTTTTATGTTGCAAACAGGTGAATTAATTATTAGCTGATTAATTTTTTTCACGATATTAAATTACATAAAGATTAAATTTTAACTTTTTAAATTATGTACATGATCTGATTATTCACTTCTAGGTTATGCAATTAAATATTGGCTATAATTTGTATAATAAAAGATTGTGCATGTTTGAAATACCTCTATTCCAATAATATCATTTTTGTACATTTTTGTGATGTTGTGAAGTAAGTATCTAAATTCTGCTTTGAAAATTGTATTTACTACACACATTTTACTTTTTTATGAAATTAGTTTAAAAGATTATTTCTCATTCAAATTTTCAGAAAAATATAAAAGTAAAAATTAGTTGAATGTTTTAATGAAAATAACTATATATTGCTTTTTATGTTGTGAAATGATTAATTAATATGTACATGTATGTTAATTTTTTCTAAAAGTGTTTTTAAGGGTCATTATTTAATCAAATTTATTGAAAAGCAATTTCAAATTGAGAAACAAAAATAATGTAAAAATTGTTTTAATATTTCAATTAAAATAATCTTTTAATGCTTTTTATGATGAACAGAAATCGATTATTTACCTTCGGATTCTGTGATTCAATATTGGCTATGATTTGTGTAATAAAAGTTTATTCTTTCAATTTAAAATACCTCGATTACAATTATATAATTTTTTTTTAATGTTTGCGATTTCTTAAAATGATACAAATATATTTTTTAATTTTTTTATTTTAATTTTACTAATTTCGCATTGCATAAAACGTAATTTTATTTTATTAATTCACTTAGTGAATTTAATTCTCAACATCATATGGACATGTTTAAATTGTTTCTGGAATTAGTATAAGGGGTTATTAATAATTCAAATTTTCAGAAATGCAATTACAAATTTTTTTAAATTAATATAAATTGAAAATTTTTTGAGTGTTTCAATGAAATTAATGTTAAACATTACTTTATTGTAATATTTATTATCATTATATTATTATTCAATTATTATTTTAAAACCTAAACATCAAAATTATATATATTATATATTAATGAACATTATATTTTAATGTTTCTTATTTTGCGAAATGAATTAAATAATCAAATATTTGATACAATTTGCATAATAAAAGTTTCTTTATATTTAAAATAGCCCTATTCCACTTATATAATTTTTCAAATGTATCTGATCTTGTGAAATGAGTATCTAAATTTAATTTTCAAAATTATTTATAAATATGCTTCAATTTTTGTTGAAATTATTATGAAAAGTTACTAATAAATCAGGTATTTAGAAAAAAAAAAAATTAAATGAGTATCTGAATTCAGTTTTCAAAATTATATCTAAATATTATGTTTTAATTTTGTTGAAATGTAGTACGAAAGATTAATAATAATTTAAATTTTCAGAAATAAAATTTTAAGTTTGAAAAATATGAAGGGAAATGCATTTGAATGTTTTAATGAAAATAATTGTTTAATGCTTTTTATGTTGTGAACTGACTGAATATTGACTATTTAATTTTTTGACAATATTAAATTATATGAATATTCATTTTAATTTTTACCCATTGCAAAATTGATAACCCCAAAAGGGAAATGACTTAATGGTATAATAATAATAATAATAATAATAATATGTAACTGTTTTATTGGAGAGATGAAAAAAATAAGTTGAGGAAAAAAAGATAGAACAACTGAAACAGACAAGGTATATAAAAGGAATGGGGATGAGCATAGAGCTCATATAAGAGAAAGGATAAAATAGGCAGCAGCGGTAATGAACCAGATATAGTGAATAGGAAAATGAAGGTTCAAAAAAGATTGGAGAAGGAGAATGTGGTTACCTGATACGCTGCTATGGCCGGTTAAGTTATGAAGCGGAAATACGTATAGAGATGGATGGAAAGGAAAGAGATTGAGAGTTTACAAGAAAGGTATATAAGGTGGACGCTAGAGGTAGACTGGAGGACGCCTGAATATATGGTGAAAGAAGAAGCGCAAAGGGAAAAATTAAGCACTAGAGCGGGAAAGAGGGCAATGCAATTTGATACGAGGTTAAGGAAGGGAAAGGGAGGGGAATTAAAAAGATGTATCAATAGGAGGTGGAAAAAAGGAAAGGAAGGGCGACAGAACTAACAATATGGGAAGAAGAAAGAAAGGTGTTATTTAGTGCTAGAGATATAGGAGAGGGTAATAGAGTAAGTTATGAAGAATCAGTGAGAAGGTACAGGCAAATACAATTAATGGGAAGACGGCGAATGATTGAGGAATCAAAATATAAGAAACGGTAAAAATGATAAAAAAGGAAAGGATACCAAGGTATTTAGAAAAGGGATAGGGAAAGAGAAGATGGACCAGAATAGCAAGATTTAGATTGGGAAACAAGGTAAGGCAGGGCTTGTATTGAGAAGAGAAAGAGAACAGAAAGTGCAGAATATGTGACTGGGAGGAGGAAACATGGGAGTATGTATGGGAAGGATGTAGGAGAGGAATAGAGGGTAAAGAAAGCTGGCAAGAAAATGTGGTAAAGATTCTAGGGGAGGATGGAATGGGTGAGGAGTGACTGAAGGAGTTGGAGAGGGTTAGAGAGTCGAATGTAAAAGAATGAAAAAACGGATGTGGAGAAATGGCAAAATAAGAATGAGACAGAAGAGAGGTGAAAGAATAAGTAAAAGAAAAAGGATACGGAAGTCGCTCAGATTAGAAGCGTAAATATCTGTAAGTAGAAATTATGTAGTAGTATTAGTAGATTAAGATGCAGATGCGCTCGCTCTCACTCGCTCGCTCACAGTTTCGAAAAACAAAATTGCGCTATATATAATAAGTAAGGATCTATATATAGGAATTGATGTGATTAGTTGTAAAAATATTTGTAAATATTTGAGATAAGGTAATAAAAAATGTATAGATTATCTTGTAAGAAACGGAGATCTTGTAAGCCTTTAGGGGACACATTATGAACAAAGAACTTTATCGGGGTTTTAATTAACCACCAAAATAGTTATTAATAAAAATAACAATTTTAAATTATATTTATATTTTAGGTTCAGAAGTATTTTGTAAAATTTCGGTATTCCATATACAAACTTCAACATAAAAGTCCATCTTCAAGCAAATAGTTAAATTTTCCATAAAAAAGGTAAATTTTTATTCAAAAATGCAATGTTTGATATTTAAATACAAATTTTTATTTCAGATAAAAAACAGTTCATTAAGGAAAAAATAGTTCAATACTTAACCAAAAAAGATTCATTTTTAACTAGTATTTTTAACCAAAAGGCATTAAATATTTTTAAGAATAGATCAATTTTCTACAAAAAATTAAAATTTCTAAGCCGAAAAAATTAATCTCATACATAAAAGATTGTTTTCATTTAAATAATTTTATTTGTAACCAAATATATGAATTTTCTACTAAGAACATTGATTTTTTATCAAAAAATAGAATATTCTAACTAAAATTATGAATCTTTAACCAAAACGATGACGCTTTAACAAAGCAGATTAATTTTTAACAAAAAAAATAATTCTTAACAAAACATGTAATAGTTAATATATAAATCCAAACATATTTTAGTTTTACACCAAAAACAATTGAATTCATGAAAAAAATTAAATAGTTGAATCCTCAACCTTAAAGATGAATTTTCAACAAAGAAGATCAATTTCTTGCAAAGAGACGAATTTGCAAAAAAATTATCACATTTTCGAATGAAGAGATACATTTTTAACTTAAATGATAAATCTTCAACAAAAGAAGTAAATTTTCAACTAAGTATTTTAAATTTCAATCGAGAAGTTGAAATTTAAATGAAAAAAGATTAATTCACAACTACACGTGTGATATTTGATATTTTAACTGAAGAAGATAGAAAATTTTTTAACAAAAAGATTTAAATTCAAATAAACAACCGCACTTCCAGCAAAATAGTTGTATCCACAGCCAAAAACAAAATTATTTTAAGCCTAACATTTGCCATTCTAATAAAAAGATTATATCTGTACCAAAAGAAATAAATTTTCAAACCAAAAAGACGAATATTCATCAAAATTGTTGATTTTGCAACCAAAAAAAAATCTTCAAGACCAGAATAAAAAAATGTAGGCGAATTATAATTTAAAGGAAAAAATTCATTTTTATTTATTCACTTATTCGCTTTAAGGTTACATAAATTTAATTTTCCTAGGTTTCTCAAAAAAATTAAAAAGAATTTTTAAAGATTTCAGAAATATAAAAAAAGTATCTAGGAAATGTCTGCAATTTTTTTTATTTCATAGAACTTTACGAAACTTTAAGAAAAATATATTTGAGACTTTTTGACGCTTGGAAAAAATAAAAATAAATATTTTATGAATATTCCGAAATCTTTTCAAGTTTAAAAATATTTTTGGTCTTTTCGAAATTTCGAAATTTCCTAAACATCTTTGAAACTGACTCGAATTATTCCTAAAATTATTTTAAAATCTTCAAAATCTTCAAAAATCTACACTTTCTTTTAAATTATTTGGAGATTTTTATTTTATTTTTTTTTTAATTTCCCAAAACTTTTAAACATTTTTAAAAATGATTGGAAGTTTTTCGGAAATTATAAAAATATTCTGCAAAATAAAAAAAATTCCTTCGAATCATTCATATTCTTTTTTGATAATTTTAGAAATCTTTTGTCATGTCTCCAAATCTTTTTAAATATTCTCTGAAAATGAAAGTTGAAAAATAAAAAATCATAAAAAATTTTTTGAGCAATCGTAAGACCATTTTTTTTTAAACCTTTGAAAATTCTTGAAAATCTTTTAAATTTTTTGTTTAAAATCTTTAAAAATCTACATTTTTAAACGATCAAATTACTTTGTTATCTTTCCAAAACTTCAAAATATCTATTCAACTTATTCGAATTTTTCCTAAATTGTTGTAACCTTGCAAAATCCAAAAATTTTGCTGTGAAATATTTGAAATCTTTTTTAAAAGTACATTTTACAAAAAAAAAAGAAAGCCAATTGAAATTTTTTCCTGAATCTCAAGAAAAAAAGTTAATTATCTCAGAACCTTCAAAATCTTAAAAAGGCTTCAAGATTGTATTTCAAAATCTTCGAAAATCTACTTTTTTTATATATGCCGACACCAGTAATTTTTTGGTTACCAGTACTTACAATTTTTTATCGTTACCTACAGTCTAGACATTTCGTAAATTAAGATATCCTAAGTTTTTGTCCATAATTAAATTTTCCTCATCTTTTTAAATATGTATAAAAGTTTCCATATATAGTTATATATACATATATAGT
>JAUELO010000179.1:82573130-82585760 GCA_032357855.1 Amphibolips quercusostensackenii | reverse complement strand
ATCAAAATCGATAAATAACAGCGGAATTGCAAATAGATTTTCAGAATAAGATAAACAAACGCATGGTGAAGACAACTTGGAAGCCGCTATTAATAAAAACATAGCATGTTCATCAAATATGACCCAGGGTGTTCTTGTAAAAGTGCAACTAAAGTGGGTGGTACTGCAATTGTAGAAAGAATGTCTGGTGATGCGTGGTGTAATGCTGAAGTCAAAGCAGTAACAAAAGAAAAGAAAGAAGCACGTAAAAGAAGGCTGAACACCACAGGACTTAGCGATGAAGAAAGAAATAGACTAGATACATTTTTGGGAATTTTCCTGTATCAGGTACTAATAAAATTAATAACTTATAAAACTTATGAAATTAATGAAAAATTAAATATTGGGAATATTAAATTTCTGAAAATATAAAATTACCGAAAATTTCAAATTCTAAAATAATAAGATTCCTCAAAGCTTGTAATAATACCACATTTGAAAATTCAAAAAAATAAAATAAGCGACACGTAAAATTTTTTTTTATCTTATTATTTATTTATTTATTCTATAAGCAAACATATTTAATGTCAGTACAGTTTCTTTTCTATTTGCTTAAAATTTAAGGTAATTCGTATTCGTTGACAAAAAATTATCATGAAATGTAAACATTATACTTTTTGATAGAAAGGATGAAATCATTTTTCATCTTCTACTTTTCTCTCTTTTTTCTTATTTTCTAATTCTTTCAATTTATTTATTTATCATAATTACAAGATTTGATGTAATAAAATAATATACTATACAATATTCAATTCTTATGTCAACGTAATACATAATTATAATTATTTTAATTACTTATAATAATTATTACATCTTAGAGAAGAGGGATTAATTAAAAATTAACCTATTTTCTTTTCAACTAAAAAATTAACCCTTTTTAGCTGAAAATTCAATTGATTGGTTGAAAATTATTGTATTTTGTTAAATATTTGTTTTGTTTTTTGGTAGGAAATAATTATTTTTAGTTGAATATTAATGGCTTCTTTGTCATAATCAATATTGTTTAATGCAAATTCATACTTTTTTGGTTGAAAATTAATTTTTTTCAACTAAAAATGTAAGTGTTTGATTTTTTCTTGTTGATTAAAATTTTGTTGTTGTTCAAATTTTAACTGCAAAATAATTTTTTGTTAGAACTAGTAAAAAGTTGGCAATTTTTAAAACAAGATACAAATAAATGCGAAGATATATTTTCGTGTGTTTTCCTATAGCAAAGTAAAGAGTTAAACAACAAAGAAACAAGGAAATTTCTTTGAATTAAAGAATCTTTTCTCAAACTGAAAGCCAATGAAATTTCTCTATGACCTAGAGAAATTTTGTTTAAATCAAAGAAACTTTGTTTAGTTAAAATATTCTACTATTTTCTTCGAAATTTGTCTTTATCGAGGTTAGATCTCTTAAAATAAAAAAAATCTTCTAAACAAAAAAAAACTTTTCTCGGGTATTCAAATTTTTTATTAATAGTTTAGAAGAACATATCTCTGTGTGCAATTTGGATAATTGTATGTTTTGGATATTTTCATTTTTGGAACCAAAAAATATTTGTAATATAAAATTCACGAAATTATGAAAATGAATATTAATTCAAAATTCTAGAATTAGAAAATTTGTTAATTACAAAATAAAAAATAGTGAATAAAATAGTTTTATCCAATCAACATATGTTTCATTTTATGCATTTTTTCTTATTTTGTCATTTACTTATTCCGTAAAAAAAACATTCATTGTAGAAATTATTCGTTTCCGATTCTCTTATTCAGGGAAATTCTGTTTCGTCGGTGACAAGGTTTTTTTGAATAAACATAACTACGTGATGTCAAAAAAATGATCACGATTCTTTTGAAACAAAGGTAAAATAATTTCTTATTATCTAGCTTTACATTTTTATGATTTTTAATTAGTGGAATTTATTTACTTATCAAAATTATGATGATTATCATAATAATATATTAAATACATAACATATATTATTATTACATTAACATTATAATTTTAATTGGTTTAATAATTTCAATCATCTTTAACTTAGATCTATGATCTGCTAAGAAATAATTAATACATCTTAGAGAAAAACAAAAATTTCTTTTTGTGAAAAATAAACATTTGCATTTTCACAAAATCAAGACAAGATAATAATAATTTCAAGAGAGCAAAGCTTCTTCTCTTGCTAGTTTTTGAAATGTCCAGATTTTTCTATTGAAGAGTATGTTATATAAATAAGAAATTTAAACAATATTTTTTAGCGTCATTTAGAATTTTCTTAAAAATGTGTGAATCATCTTTTCAACTGTTTCTTATGGGGCGAGGGGTGATTTGGAAGATCTTATGTATAACAAAATTGTTATTAGCAAAATTATAAATATCATAATACTACAGCGCGAAGAAAATTTCATGATAAATTCAATTTTCTAAGTACAAGTACTGCATTTTAACAAAATAGATAAATTTTCAACCAAATAATGGATTCTTTATCCAAAATGATCAATATTCAAACAAATACCTTAAATATATACTAAAAATACGGCTTTTTAAAGAAAATATGTTCATTTTCAAGAAAACAGTTAGATTTTGAGCTTAAAAAGGTATATTTTTAACCAAAAATGTCATAATGGAATTTTAAATGAACAATTATTTTTTAACCAAAAAAAATTTTAAGCAGATGTTGAATTTTCAATTGAAAAAGATGAAAACTCAACTAAAAATAGATTTGAATAACTTTCAATTCAGAAAATTAGTTTTTAACCGAAAAATTTTATTTTTAATAAAATAGTAAAATTTTTACCCAACGACATGAATTTTCAACAGAAAAAAAAAATTTAACCAAAAAAAAAATTAATTTTTAAACTTAGAAATTAATTTTCATACAAGCAGATGAATTTTCAAGTAAAAAAAATCATCTCTAACCAAAAAATGTAGAGTTTTCATTGAAAATAAGAATTTTCTTTATTTAAATAGTTGCATTTTTTACTACAAAAGATGAATTTTCAACCAAAAATGATTTTGTTACATTTTCAGTCGAAAAATTAAATCCTTAAATAATGTTTAGACAATTTAAAGTTCCAAAATAATCAAAAATGCTCAAGGTTTATGATATTAGCTAAGTCAAAAACTTACGATAATAGAAAAATCCGGAAAAAATTTTCAAAATTGCTGGAACAGAAACATGAGCAGCCATTTTTTAAATAAGCAAATTTTTAGATAACAAAGGTAAAATTATTTTTTTAAGTCAAGTTTTATCTGCATTTAATTAAAAATTGTTAAATTTATTAAATAATTTTAATTACAAAAATTATAAGAATAATATAGAATCGTGTCACGATAAGAATAATGTCAAAAGAGCAAAGTTATTACCTCTCGTAAAGCTTAAAAAAGTCTCAGTGCTTTTCCGTATCTTCTGTTTGTTGGACTTCAAAACTTGTATTTTTTTGCTTTTTTGTCTTTTGCTTTTTTGCTAATTGATTTAGGATTTTTTGTTATTTTGTGGAATTTTCAATTAAAAAGACACATTGTTATCCAAAAATAAAATATACAGATTAAAAATAAATTTTAAATAAAGTTATTAAATTGTCCATCAAAGATATGAATCTTCAACTTAAATGATAATTTATTAACCAAGATGATTAATTCAATATCAAAATCAATCAGATTCAATCATTAAAATTAATTTTAATATCAATTGATCAAATTTATCAAATTAATCAAATTTTTGTAATTAAAAACTTGCTGACAATTCAAAATTGCAGAATAATAAAGTTCCCAAAGTTTACATTACCGAGTTTGATAATACCGAAAATATATTTACCAACAGAGAAAAATTTTCGAATGATAAAATTCCCGAATGAAAAAAGTTTAATATTTGTCAAATAATAAACTAAAAAATAATACATAAAATACCTTTATTTAAAAAATATTCAAAGGATTTAAATAATTCAAATTACTTAATCATTATGTTAATATAAAAATTATAATTAGTTGCATTATGAATATTATTTTAAACATAGATCTTCGATCTGCCAGGGAATAATAAATACATCTATAAGAACAAAAAATATGATTTAATTTTACGGCAAATAAAAGTTGCTTTTTTGTATGTACTCAAAAAAAGATAACAAATATTTACAAAAGCAAAGCTGTTTCTCTCAAAAGGCTAAAATCAATTCATTGACGCTTTTCTTGATCTTGATTTTTTTTTTAAATTCAGAAAATCATATTATTTTCTCTGAAAATATTTTGAAAATTTCCCTTGGTTTAACAATTTCTTCAAACAATAAGATTTTTTAGCAATATAAATTAATTTTTTACCAAATAGTTTAATTTTTAAGTGAAAAATATCAATTTACAAAAAAATCGCAAAGTAAAATTTTAAGTTAAAAATTTGTTTTTAACAACAAAAATATAGCGACTAAAGAAATGATTTTTCAACTAAAATAATAAATCTTTCACAAAGAAGATGAATTTATTACTAAAAAATACAATATTTTAATAAAGGAAATGGATTTTTAAAATCATTAATATGAATTTTTTTACCAAAAAGAATGACTTTTTAACATGGTTGTTAAACTTTCAACAAAATAATAATATTCCGAATCGAAAAATTAACACTCTTAACTTATAATATAATAATAGATTTCAAACAAGAAATAGTTAAATTTTTTCACTAGGTTCTATTAATTTAGTTTGCATTTTTCATACATAAATAAACATATAGTATAAAAGCAATAATTTCATCAATACAAAGAACATAAAAAGTTTTATTTAAAATCAAACTTCGTGTTAATCCTCAACAAGAACAAAAAAACGCATTTCCAACCAAAATTATAATTCTCTAGACAAAAAATTAAATTTTTAATATAGTACGTGAATTTTTAACAAAAACTATGACTTTTTGACATCAAAAAATTAAACTGATAGTAGAATTTCTAACCAAAAAGATGAATTTTCAATTGAAAAAATTAATTTTTCACCAAAATGTCGAATTTTTTGAAACAGGAACGAAAAAATGTTTTTTTTTTTGACACACTAACTCAATTTTCTATCAAAATTATGAATTTCCGACTAAAAAAATACATTTTCAACATAATGGTTGTATATTTAACAAAAGAGATAATTTTTCAACCAAAACGAAAAACAAATTGTCAGTAAGCTAGCTTGATCTTCAAAACAAAATATGAATATTAAGCCCGGAAGATTAATTTCCGACCGAAAGAAAACGAATTTTTAACGAAAACAATTGATTTTTATTCAGAAATGTAATAGTTACATTTTTAATTGACAAACTGAATTTTCAAAAAAACAGTCTTCAACAAAATAGTCCAACTTCCAACCAGAAAAATAATGTCTTAACTAATGTTATGAATTTTCTACAAAAAAGTAAGTGTTTGTTGAAAGAAATTCAATTTATAACAAAAGATGAAGTTTCTCCCAAATATTTAAATATTTTTTAATAAAAAATTTTTA
Organism: Amphibolips quercusostensackenii; assembly: GCA_032357855.1. Lineage (NCBI taxonomy): Eukaryota > Metazoa > Arthropoda > Insecta > Hymenoptera > Cynipidae > Amphibolips > Amphibolips quercusostensackenii. The sequence goes on along the minus strand of JAUELO010000179.1, from coordinate 82,580,264 downwards.
ATATAAAATTGTAAATTGAAAATTTTTTTGTTCAAAAATAAAAAATATATCTACATTTTCAGATAAAAAGCTCATTATCAAATAAAAGAAACAACGAGTTTATAACAAAATAGCTTAATTTGCTACCAAATAGATAAATTTTTAACTTGAATGATGATTCCTTTACCAAAAGCGAATTATTTACAGCAAAAATCAATTTTAAAATCAGAAAATTTATTTTCTGCCAAAAAATTCGAATTTTTAAGAACAACAAATTAATTTTTAGAACAATTTTCAACAAAATAATGTAATTTTCAACTGAATAAATAGATTCTAGACAAAAAAATATTAAACTTAATATTAACTATTTCGATTTTCAAAGCGGAAAAAGTTTATCTAAGAAAATTAATTTTTCACCAAAAAAGTCGAATTTTCAAGAAAAGCGATTAATTTTTATCCAAAAATGTAATAGATACATTCTTAAAAACAGGCTTAATTATTAACAGAAATTCTAACAAAAAAGTAAAATTTTTTATTCAAAGGAACGAGCTTTCAGCTTAGATAATGACTTTTTCACTATAAAAAATGATTCAACAAGAGAGTTAAATTTTTTACCAAGACCTTAAATAATTATATTTTTAAACAAATAGTTTTTTAATAATTAAAAATTAATTTTCTAACTGAAAATTAATTAATTTTAGTTTTCATTCTAAATTTATGTTTTTCAATTGAAGATTCAACTACCTGGTCGAATTTTCAACTACTTTATTAATTAATAATTTTTTTGATTGAAGATTCATCATTTTAGTTGAAAATTTATTTCTTTATATCAAAATTGAACTATTTTTTTAATTGTTCACATTTTCTAATCATTTAATTGCGGCATTTTTTAAATTCACGCAAACTTTATAATTAAGGGGATTTCATGTTTTTAATATTTTCCCCTTTGTAAATTTGATAAATTATGCATAAAGTCAGGAAATTAATAAAGTTGTTAATTGATGAAACTAATCAAATTCTTGACAAAGCAGGTATTTTAAATATAAAATTTCCCAAATTATATAATACCAGAATTGCAAAATTGGAGAATAATAACAATCCCCCAAGTTTATAATATTAACGATTTAAAAAATTTTAGATAATAGGAAATTCCGAAAATAAAATTCGGGACGGCTAAAAAATCTCAAAAAATTAATTTTCTGAGACAGTGCAATTACCAAATTAGAAAATATACGAATAATGGAATTTTTAAATAATAAAATTTCTGATTTAAAAAATTCTGGAATAAAAAAATTCCCAAATAATAAAATTTACCGATTTAAAAAATTTCCGAATTATAAAGAATTTAAACTAGAGAATTCCCTAATTATAAAATGCCCGAATTTAAACAATTACAATTTTTAAACATAAATATTATTTATTTATTAAAAATACAACAATGAAATAATTTAATAACAACAATATTTCTAATGTTTGAGGCTTCCATAATTATTGTTTGAATTTAAAATTACCATAATTGACAAAATTTTCATCGAAAAATATATTTGCTTTAAATTAATGGTATTTTTAATTTAAACAATAATTTCAGAAACATTGAACATTGAAAATAATGTTTTTGTCTTGAAAAAAATATTTGATTATTGTTTTTTTAATATGTAGGGTGTCCCAGACTCGAGTGTCTGGACTTATATAGATATATAAAAATTTAAGAAATAAATGTAAAATTCCTTTTCCAAAAATCAGTTAAAGTTTTAGTTTTTAAGTTACTGAGTATATAAGCTGATTATTCAAGGTAGTTTAGTTATTGGCAACTTCTTATAAATTACTTATTTTTACAAAATTTTGGGTAATTAATGGAAATTTATTAGTCATATATGTCCAGTTGTTGTTAGTTTATTAGAAACATTTACCGTCACTATTATTTTGATTGACTTTATTCAAGTAGCCCCATGTCTTATTTTCTTCGTGGATGGTTCAAATTAAAATTATTGAAATGCAGATTTAAGCCAATAACAAATTGAATTTTCCATATTATAGTTTTATTTTTCTGATATTAGTGGATGAAATAAATATATGTAATTGAGGAAAATGTTTCAATTATTTTAAAGTTAAATCTGTGAATAAGTAACTGGTTCTGAATTTTGTGGCCACACGGTGGAATATTTTTGTCTAGTTTTTTGCATACATCATCTAAATAGAAATATTTTAGAGCAAGCACAGCCGGTTCTTTGATCAAATGTTTTTATTTTGTTTTATATTCAATAACTTATGTAGAACAGCAGCAAAGCTCAGTATTAGCTGTCGCTTATTGTCAAAGCGTGCTCTTGTACCATTGTCAAAAGATAGGAGGCATATACGCCGTATCTAGTCGAATCATCCACATCACACGTCCCTGACTGTTTACGCCTCATTGCGTTTGATTTGATTTGAGCTTTCTTGACAACGTTTTTTGACAATTTCAAGAATCTTACTAACTTTTAGATTATGGTTGAAACAATATTTGACAGTGATACTTTTTATATCCGCTTTGCATGATATGTAATAACCACGTAGCTTGTGCAGCAATATTCCGTCAATATTACCGTACAAAATGCACACGAATTTTGCTTAGAAAAAAAATCTTAGAAATAAATATGCCTGCAATATTTTGTAAAATATTACAGGAAATTTTAATATAAAAAATATAGACTGCATTCTAGTGTTCTTTAATATTTCTGAAAAATATTGCAAGTGGAGGGCATTTCTTAATTGCAGCTACATTGGTAAAATATTAGATAGAATATTTCGAACATTGTGAGCAATGATGCAACAATATTCGAGAATTTTCGACTGCTATTAGGATATATTGTTTAATATTCTTTTTTTTTCTTTTGTATTGAAATCCCTTATGGCTAGGACCTTGTGTAAGGGATGCGCTGCGTAACTGCGCTGCATCTAAAAATTAACCAGTCGCGAGTTTAAGAGGGCGCCGAATACTTATTCTTTGTTCCAATCGCATAATTTGGAGATACAGTGCAAAAAAAATTCGTGCAACCCTTAGTGCGCCGAAAACAAAGACGCATTCGCTCGCGACTCGGACAGATAGACACAGAACAATAAACATTGTGAAATTAGATACGCTGAAATAAGCAAATCGATATTCAAGTGCTAAACAAATCGGTGTTTAATTGATAAAGAAATCAGTGTTTAAGTGCTGGAGTTTCATCTACTTCACACAAGTGTACAAGTGGCACGTTTGAACTTGGTCAAATGCAAAATTGAGAGCAAATGCGAGGACTCGCATTTCAGAAACTAATACGTGGACACATCATTGTGCAGCGTGAATCATTATTCACACAGGTCATCTTGGATATTTTGGCAGAGATATCAACAATGTACGGAAAACTACCAAATAAGTGAGTCTTTTTCCTTGATCCTTAATCCTCGATACAAATAAAGAGTAAATTTATCCTGTCAATCCCGTCCTACCAAAATAAGTTATCAATTAATAAAACTGAACTGACGCGAAGGTCGAATAGTGAGTCAGGTCGAAAGATTCATTAAATTCATAGATGGCGAACAGACAAAAGGTAAAATAGATAGCCGTTGTAGAACTTAAACGCCCTTGTGGGAAACTGTTGACAACGTACAAAATAAGATAGAAAATTTAGAGATAGCCTTGTTTGATAACGAGCAAGACAAACAAAATCAGATAGAAATATGAGACGAGGAGCGCATTCGTTTTAAGGATCAGTATCACAAAGCAATAGAGTTAGCTAAGGATAAGTTAGATGCACTTAATTCGGTTTCTCAAGTAGCTTCACAAAAAAACAACGAAAAGAATCAGAGACAACCGATTCCGTTAATTCTTTCTAGACCCGTTAAGTACAATTTTCTGTTGTTGAATCTACCCAAGTTTAAGGGAAATTATGAAAAATGGTTATTGTTTAAAGACACTTTCACCGCCACTGTTCACTAAAATCAAGAGGTGCCACCGGTTATTAAATTACAGTATTTGCGTTGCTCTTTAGAGGGGGATGCTTGACAACTAATTAGTAGAATTTCGACTTCAGCGGATAATTATACCGTGGCCTAAAAATTGCTCAAAAATCGGTATGATAACAAGCAACTAATTGTAAACACGCATATGAAACATTTACTGGAAATTCCTGTGGTATTAAAAGGGAATCATTCAGCACTGCTTTCGCTTATTGATTACATTCAGACTCACACGCAAGCTCTTAACAGTTTAGAGCAGCCATTAGATCAGTGGAAAACTATTTTGATCTATATTATTACAAACAAGGTGGATTTTAGAACTAGACGAGATTGGCAAAATCGAGTCAACAGTCAACAGTGTAGCACAGAAATAACAGTATCAGCTGTTACTCATAACAAGGACATAGCAGCATTAGCTGTTAATCATAACACTGACATATCAGCATCAGCTGTTAATTTTGACAATGGCATAACAGCTTTAGCCGTTAATCATTGCTCTCAGAATCAAAAGGCATCATTTATGACTGTTTTATCGACAGCCTTGATTGACATTTAGGATAGAGACGGAAGCATTCACACATGTAGAGCTTTGCTAGACACAGGATCGCAACTTAATATGATTCTTACAAAGCTGCTTAAAAGGATAAATTTATTTGAGAAGATGTGAAATTGTCTTTTATTGCAGTAGCAGCTATCAAAGCTGGAGTCCACACATCAGCTACATTAAAAATAAAATCCAAGGTAGTCAATTTTGCAACAACTTTCAAATGTTTAGTCACACCTTAGGTCACTACTAGACTTCCACAAGTTCCTCTTAATAGAAATAAACTACACATTTCAGGAAATATGATGCTAGCTGATCCTTTCTTTGGTAAAACAAGTGACATCGACCTGCTGCTAGGAGCTGGCGTATTTTGGAAAGTTATCATTAGAGGCCAAATCAGCCTAAAAAATAATAAACCTGTGTTACAGAAAAGTAAGTTTGAATGAATTATTGGTAGCGATTGGTTGAAAGAAAGGCCATTAGAGAGACAATAAGTGTGCAATTTGATCACACTTGATCAACAACTGGAGAAGTTTCAGAACTTAGAAGAGATTGTCAAACCGCAAGTGACTCACAAGAATCAATTTTGTTGCGAAGAGTGTTTTTTGAAGACGGTTGAAGGAAATAAAAGTGGAAGATTTATTGTGCGTTGCCACAAGATTCAAATATTTCATTGGGAGATTCTCGAGAAGGAGCTCTATGAAGACTTTAATCATTGAAACAGCGATTAGAAAAATTGCCTTTAGGGAAATCTGAATATCACGCATTCCTAGAGGGATACTAAGAACGTGAACATAAGACAATGCTTGATCCAGATATTATACCAAAGGAAAGTTAGGTATATTTCATACCTCATCAGCCAGTCATCAGAGCATCTAGCCTAAAAACAAAGCTGAAAGTGGTATTTAATGCCTCAGCTAACACTAGTAACGGGATCTCTTTAAACAAAAAACTTTATGCAGGTCCAAATTCCCAATAAGATTTATTGAACCTGATTTTACGATTTAGAGGATATCAGTTTGTTATGACTGCAAACATGAGTAAAATGTATCGTCAGATATACGTAGCGCCGCAAAACCGACTACTACATTTGATTTTATAGCGTGATAGTCTTAAAGATTCAGTGAAGACTTCTAGTCTACATACAGTCACATACGGGACTTCACCGGCACCATTTTTAGCAATGCGATGCTTAAAAAGATTAGCAGAGGGAGATAGAAAGGACTTTCCTCTAGCAATGAAAATATCAAAAAACGACTTTTTCAGGGACGATTTACTCACAGGATGTGATTCAGTAGAGGAAGCAACGGAACTGTGCACATAAATATTACAGCTACAGTTACGAAAACAGTTTCTATCACGCAAATGGAGATCAAACGATATTCGAATTTTAGAAAATGTACCAAGTGAAAATTTAACGGATGAGCTGTTGATTTTAGACAAGGATGAGCCACTGAAGACTTTGGGGCTACTATAAGACGCTAGGACAGATACTCTTCAGTATGAAGTAACTTTAATTGATGAGATCAAATTAACTAAGCGTAAGATACACCTATCTATTGCAGAGATTTTTAATCCGTTAGAATTAATTAATCCAGTGACAACGAATAGAAAATTAATATTTAAAGAACTATGGAGTTTGAAAATGCAGTAGGATGGAGTCGTTCCTAAATCAACAAAGAAGCGTTGAGAGAATTACTACAATTCTTTAATTTTGATTAGCGAATTGAAAATTCACCGAAGTATTGCACCATGGGATATTTCGCGCAAAATTATTCTTCATGGGTTTAGTGATGCCCCAAAAAAAAGCTTATAAAAGATGTCTCTATGCAGTGAGCACAAATGAAGTTGATGAAGTAATTTCTACTTGAATTTGTTCTAAATCAAGAGCTACACCGTTGAAATAACTAGACACTTCGCCGGGAGACTTTGAAAATGTAACAATGCCCTGGAATTGAGCTCAATGCAGCATCACTGTTGATACAGCTCACACAAATCATCAAAGAAACTTACAAAGACAAAATTAATGAAATAAATCTATGAAGTGACTCCATGATCACATTGTATTGGATTGCGACGCCTTATAACAAACTATAAACTTATCAGTCAAACAGAGTCAAGAAAATTCAAGATTTGACTCAAGATGGGATCTGGCATCATGTTCCGACACTAGACCACCCAGCTGATCTACTTTCGAGAGGCACAACTCCGGAAAAGTAACTAAACAACAAATTGTGGTGCAAGGGTCCAAAATAACTCTTCAATCCTACAGAATGGCCTAAATCGACACTTTAAAGCAAAAAAGATATTCTAGCGCTGAAAAAAGATTGCGTCTCAATACTAGCATATGTTGCTCAAAAAGTTGTAACCCAATTTCAACATTATTGGAAATTACCACGCGTTATTGGGTATTGTCTCAGATTCATAGATATTTATGTTAGCAAGAAGAGCACTCTTAGGGCCTTGACTCCAGAAGAACTCATCAGAACTGACTGTTTGATCGTGAAAATGGTTCAAAATGAGTGTCTTACGTGTGAATTAAAAAATCTGAAATCATGTAAGAGCATTGACAAAACTAGTAATTTGATTCAGTTGTCACTGTATCTCGACAAAAAGGGAATAATAAGAGTAGG
>JAUELO010000179.1:82480469-82493213 GCA_032357855.1 Amphibolips quercusostensackenii | reverse complement strand
ATCAGTCATTTACGATAGCTCCGTAGAAGCACCTAGAGCAACACTTGATGTGAGATACGATATCAAATTTATTGTAATGTCCAGGTTTAGCTTTAAAGAATTTGTGGCAGTAAAGATCGAGCACCATTCGGGAGGCAGGCGCTAACCTATGATGATTTGCTCAGCGTACCTACCGCTTGAGTTCTAGGACCCACCACTATCTGAGAAATTAAGAAATTTGGTGGACTACCCCTGCGTTAATTTATGGCCATTGCTCATCAGATGTGATGCTAATGCACATCACTCGACTTGGAGTAGTAAGAACACCAACCATAGGGGTAAGTCTTTATTAGATTACCTCTTAACTACTGATTTAACTTAATTGAATCAGATTACATCTACTTTCGTGACATCTAGATGTCGCGAGGTGATTGACTCGATCTTATGTTTGATGAATATTAGCGAAGTGTTCAAGGAATGGCATGTAATGTCGGAGACGTCCCTGTCGGATCATAGACAGAAATGCTTCTGATTGACAGTCAATAAACCTGAGGTTCAAAGGTATAAGAACTCTCAAGCAACTGACTGGTTTACTGAAAGAAATGATCGCAGCAGTTTTTTGAACGCTATAACGGGCAGAATCAAGTCTCTCAAACAAATAAGATTTGCTGTTGATATCTTGCAAAAAAGTGTGAACAAAGCGTATGAAGGCAATTGTCTTCCCCGCATTATAAAAACATAATTTTGCGGAATTGGGGTTTTGTAGTAACCGTGATATTGTAAGTTTGATTGCTGGATACCGCTACATTCAAATTTAAAAATATTTGACTAATTTCGTTTGTTTATTTGAAAAAATGCCAATCATCGTAAGCTTAATGACTGTATGTTAAATAAATTATTCAACAAGTTTAGCATTTTTGAGCTTTGTGAAGGTAAAAATAGTGTTTGAAAATGTTAGGTTTTGAATACTAACACAGTGCTCTCAAGATATATTTATCTTCAAGAGATATTCATCTCCGAAAATATGGAAAGCATCTTAAGTATTAATTTTAAAGTAAAATTTGTTATATCACAGGATCAAGAAGAAAAGAAAGAAATGCAATTTTAATTAGAGTAGGAAAAATTAACCTTATAGAGTGAATTTCAATTACAAAAAATATTCAATCAAATTTTAAGAATGCAATAAAGATATTGAAAAATGGTCATTTTTCACCTATTGTAAAAATACAACTTCAAAGTGATATTTGCTAATAAAATACAATTTTAATTCTGCTAAATGTATCTGTCTTTGTATAAATAATAAAATTTGGCATAAAGAAATTATAAATTTTGTTAGTTTTATTATGCACACAAATGTGACATTCTTTGTCATTGGCCTTCAACTGAAACTCAGTTTCTTTATTATGTGTGTAAATATGGTAACATTCTTTCCTTCAGGTTTTATAAAATAACCCAGTCAGCATTGAGAAAAAGTGACAATAATTGTTTTGAAATTTTCGTGACATACATATTTTTTAGAACAAAATTTGTTCGAGATTTGAGTATTTAACGATAAGCGATATACTGAATTCAGTTTCTAAGAAAAAATCTTATTTTGATCGCATTTACGTAAAAGTGCGCAATTGAAGTTTGACAAATTGTTTAAACAATTTAAAAAAGTTCAAAAACAAAACTTTGCTTTTAGAATGACAAATTATTCAATTAATTAGAAAAATATCTAAATTTCACACACTTATTTTAGAACAAAATTGTTTAAAATTGTTCCTAAACAAATATGGTCTTATCATAAAATTACAGTTTCAGTTAAAATAATTAATTTAAAACCATAAAAAATGGAATTTTTACGAAAATAGTTCAATTTTGAGCCAAAGTTATAAATCTTCGATAAAAAACGAATATTCATCAAAAAGTGTAAGAGTTGAATTTTTAACTCAAAAATATGCATTTATTACCGAAATAAATGAATAATTAAACCTAAGAAAGACGAATTTCTCATAAAATAATTAAATGTTTACCTAAAAATTATGAATTTTTCTAGCAAAAATAGTATCTGTGGTTAAAAAAGAACTTGTAACAAAATAGTTAAACATTTAAATAAAGAAATGAGTTTTTTAACTAAAATGATGAATCTTCAAAAAAAAAAATTAATTTTGGAGAAAATAGTTAAATTTTCAACAAAAAAGAATAATTTTCTACTGAAAAAAGGCAAATTTTCGAAAGAAAGATAAATTTTTAACAAAATAGATCAACTTTTAACATAGCAGATTTATTTTCAAACAAGAAGAATGAATGTCTATCAAAAAAAATTAAGTTTGAACACAATACATTAATTTTTAATCAAATTTTGATTTTTAAACGAATTTTTTACCTAATATTTAGATTTTTAGACAAAGAGAAACAAAGTTTCTTAACCTAAATTTAAAATTAACAAACAAAATTGAATTTTGAACAAAAAACAAACTTGTTACAAAATATTCAAAGATTTGAATGAAGGAATACATTTTTAACGAAAGTTATAAACCTTCAAACGCAAAAATTAATTTTGAACCAAATAGTTGAATTTTCAACAAAAAAGATTGAATTTCTACTGAAAAAGGCAAATTTTCAAGAAAATAGATAAATTTTCAACGAAATAGATTAACTTTTGACCTAGCAGATAAATTTTCAAACAAAAAGAATAAATGTCTATCAAAAAACATTAATTTTGAACAGAATACATTAATTTTTCAACTTAATTTTAAATTTTCAAACAAATTTTTAACCTAATATTTAGATTTTTAGACAAACAGAAACAAATTTTTTTAACGTAAATTTAGAATTAAAAAACAAAATTAAATTTTGAAAAAAAAACAAACTTGTAATAAAATATTCAAAGATTTAAATGAAGGAGTACATTTTTAACAAAAGTTATAAATCTTCAAACGCAAAATTTAATTTTAAATCAAATAGTTGAACTTTTAACCTGAAAGTTTACTTTACCACCAAAATAATGAATTTCCAACGTCCAACAAAATAGATCAATATTCAAATAAAGAAACGAATTTTTATCTAAAATGATGAATTTTCAACCAAAAAATTAATTTTTATCCAAATAGTTGATTTTTTAACCCAAAAGATGAATTTACTACTAAAAATAGAAAAATTTTCAATAAAAGGATGAATTTTTAACAAAAAATCGCATTTTTAAGAAATTTTCAATCAAGTAGATAAATTTTCAGACAAACAAATAAATTATCAACCAAAAAGGTAAATTAATACAAAGACAAGTAATATTTTACCACAAAAGACAAAGTGTCATCAAAATAGAGAATTTTTTAACGGAAAATGGAATAGTTAAATTCTTAGTTGAAAAATTAATGTGCGGCAATGACAAATTTCGTTAAAATAGTTGAATAAAGAAAAAAAAAAAAGTTTTTAAAACAAAATTTAGAATTATCAACCAAAAAATGAATTTGGGAACAAATAATTAAATTTTTAAACAAAAAGATCGAATGTCTCAAAAAAGATGAATTTGCTATTTAAAATGTAAAAGTTAGATTTTTAGTTGAGGAAATTAATTTTCAATAAAAAAACTAATTTTCAAGCAAAAAATGAATTTTTAATCAAAAAGATTGATTTTCTACCAAAAAAAGAATGAATTTTTAAATAAAATTTTGAATTTTAAAGGTATTTTTAACCAAGTAGTTGAATTTTCAAATAAGAAAATAAATTTTTAACTAAACATAATATAATAGTTAAATTTTTACTTATAAAAATTAATTTACGACAATAAAATTGTTCATTAAAATAATTTCGAAAAAATCAAAACAAGGTTTTATGAACTAAAATTTTAAAATTGTCAACCAGAAAAATTAATTTTTAACAAAGTTGTTCCACTTTCTGTAATAAAACAGATATTTGATTTTTAATTTTATAATATCAAATGTCAATTTACCTCAAACTAGTTACTAAGTGTCTTCATATTTGAATTTATATTATTATTCAATAATCGTTTCTTACTTGCATTAATTATTAACTAAATAAGTAAAAACTGGACCAAAAATTAAAAAATTCAGAAAAAACCGCAACTTCATTGCAATTATCTAAAAACAGACAATTTAAACAATAATAAATTGTTTAAAAAATTATGTTTGTTAACACGTATGAATAATTTTTTTACGAAGTAACAGAAAATTTTACGAAAAGTAGAAAAAAAAACTCAACTATATAGAATTATTACGGCAAGAGATATTTCTTAATAATATTGATTCGTTTGTTAAATTTAAATAATTATTACCTAAATTTAAGGAAAAAGTAAACAAAAAGTTGAATGTTTCAGACGTAACTGCAACTTTTTAACCTTAATTCAAAGATAATATTATTAAAAATAATAGGAAATTGTTTTAACAATAAGTTTTTTTGTTAATGATAATCATAATCTAATTGAAATTTAGACAAAAAGTAGAAATTGTTTTAGAAAACCACGGATGTCTAAATCTATTTTCAAAGAAAATTGCTAAAAACAATAATAAATTGTTTAAACAATCAATTTTAATATCTAGCTATCAGTATAAAATAGTATGTTTTGTATTTGGTTGAATTTTTTTTCTTTTGCTGAAAGCTCTTTATCAGTTAAAAATTTAAATCTTTTGTTTAAATTTATCTCTTTTTGTAAAAATTTCATCCTTTTCTTTGAAAATGCAACTGTGTTTTCAAGTTGTTTATTTCCTTCGTTCAAGATTAATTTTTTTTTGGTAGAAGCTCATAATACTTTGTTTAAAAATATCAAAATTTCATCTTTTTAGTTAAAAATGCAATTCTGTGGTCGAAAATTATTTAATTTGGTTCAGGATATAGAAATTTTTTCAAAAATACGTCTTGTGGTAGAAAATATTTTTTTTGAGTGAAAGTTAAACTACTTGGATGAAAGTTTAACAAATTTATGAAAAATTAATTTCTTTGGTGAAAGATTGATCTCTTTGTTGAAATGTAACTGTTTTGTTGGATTTTTTTTTATTAATTATGCTAACTGCGAGTTCAACTATAGTCCATTTTGGTTAAAAAGTTGATCTTTTTCAATAAATGTTTATCTTCTTTGGTTCAAAGATTCATTATTATTGAATATTTATCTCTTTGTTTAAAAAATTCACTATTTGTTAAAAAGTTTTTTTTTTGTTAAAGATTTTTTTCAACTAAAAATTTAACTATTCAATTTTTTTCTGAAAATTGGTTTTTCTTATTTTCTCTTATGAATCTTATGAAACTGAAATATTTTCCTAATGAGTATAAGCTACTGCAGTGGATTAGTTTCACATACAATTTCATGTACACTTAAACATCATTTTTTGATCTTTAATTTTTTATGTCAAATGACATTTGTTGAAATTATTATAATTCCCAGGTTTTAAATATCAAATTTGTAAATTACCAGGTGCTAAATTAAAAAAAATTTATATTCCGCATTTTAGTGCTTTTTAGTTACAAAGGACTCCCGCTGACTAGAATCGACGGCAGCAATGCCAGTGCACATGAGTTCCCGACTGCGGTCAGAAAACTCATTGGATGCCCCTGCGTTCCTTCTCTGCTCCTCTCCCCAACTCCTAGATACCTTTGCGTCTGAGAGAGTTGCGTTCTGCAGGCACACACTATACAGTGTACACAATACACACAAACATTTTACACTACCGGAAAAAATCTTTGAAGTGCATAATATTTTGTAAAGCAATTCATTTTTAAATATAAAATATTATCTGAGCATAATATTTTCCCTTTACAATTATTCCAGGCTTAAAACTGGCAGTACACAGTGTTAACATTTTTTTCTGTGCTGGTGTGTTTAAAAAATTATTAAAATAGCGTATTTGATGTATGAACTCGATTTCAGGCTTTTTTTGGACTATGGACAATCCCGCCCTAGGTACCTGTGGGCGGGACAAACGAGATCATAAAACTTTGTGAATTTATAACTTGTATATTTTTGACGGCACGCGAAACAGCTAGCGTATTTATTAATGTTTACCATTTGACAATAGCTACTTTAACGTAATATTTAGTTATAAGTGTGACGGAAAAATATTATGCTTAGATGATATTTCATATTTAAAAATTAATTGCAGAACAAGAATAAATATTATGCACCCTGATGCCAATTAAAAAATCTTCCATAAAAAATCCTAAACATTTCACAGAACGCAACTCTGTCAGATGCAAAGGTATCTGAGGGTGAGGGATATAAGCAGAGAAGAAACGCATGGGCAACCCATGGGTTTTCTGACCGTGGGAGGGAACTCGTGTGCACCGTATTCAAAAATATCCTGTTCAATGGTTACGCGACAATTATTAAATACTTTTCAGTACCGTTTTTGTCTGCGTTTTGAATCCTCATAGCAATAGAAGTTATCTCTTGAACTGAATCCCTATCTGCACAAAGTGGCGACAATATTTTTCTGAATACTTTTGGATGCTCCAAAACAACCTGCACAGACAGCTGTGTTAAAAACTAATTTTTTAATTTGCTTATCATTTTATATTTTTATAATTGAGCAAATTTGCATGAAGCGAGAGTTTTGTGATAAAGTAATGTATTGTTATGCACAATTCTACTAGATTTTGCAAGTTTCATGCTTTTCGAACGCCTTCTAATGCGTTATACAAAAATTATATATTTAATTTATTCAAGGTTACATTTTTAGCTTCAAAAGGGATTGGAAATTATTTTCGCTGCCTAATCAAGAATCCAATAAAAGGACTGAAACGGTTTTCCTGGGGATTGAAATTTGTAATGCCTTTGAATGCAAGCCTTCTTACTGGGAGTTATTTTTAATACTGGAACATATCTAAAAAATATTTTTAAGGAAATGACTGATAGTGCAGAAAGGAATTTAAATTAATTAAAAAAAGTAATGTTTTAAAACGTTTTGACGTATTCGTAACCTTTATTTTTTAAAGGATATACGCGAATAAATCAATTTCTGTGAAAAAATCTACAGTTTTTGCCTACCAAGCTAAATAAACACATGAGAAACAATCTACATTGATAATCTAATTTTTGAATTGTTAAAATCATCGAAAATTTATTAATTCGCGTATATACTAAATTAAAAAGAGGAAGGTTAGGAATTTCTCAAAACATCACATTTACTTTGAATTACTTTTAATTTCTTTCTGCTTTAGCACTTATTTTCTTAAAAATATTTTTTGGTCAGGTTCCAGTACTAAAAAGATCCTGATTTTAATTACTTTTTACCAATTTAAAATTATTATGCATTTGCACACGGTTTTGGGTACGCTTGCGTGGTCCCTTATATATCCTCACCGACAGAAAAATGTCTTTATTTGTGGGGAAAAGTGGCGCCCCCGGTCCTTTTTCCAAAAAACTCCTGCCAAAGTTTAACACAAGCAAGTGCTTTGCAGCTTTAAGGAGCCTTAATATTTTTTATATTTATTGTAAACAAATATTTCTTTGTATCAAAGAAATATCACCAAAGAAGTAATTTCATTGAGTCGAGGCATGACTTTTTTGCCTCTAAACAATATTTAATCAACTGAAGTAAATAAATCCCTAGTTCAGTGAAGAAAATAAAAAAAAAAACAGTTCCTTGGATTCAGTCATTTTTTTCCATTGTAGGCTTATGCCGCCTACTTTCTGGTTACAAGCAAAAGTAAATTATTTTTGCTTTGCATATTTTTAGGTACTATCACCTACAGTTTCGTAACAATTTCTGGCGAGAAACTTAAATTTGAAATCAACAACAAAACGGGACTTATCAGGACAACGCATATTCTTGACAGAGACGAACCAGAACGCGAGAAAGAAGCATATCTTACAGTACTGGCTACAGATAATGGAAGACCTCAACTTGACGATGTTTGTACGTTCAAAGTCACAATTGAGGATGTCAACGATAATCCACCGGTGTTTGATAAAGTGGTGAGTATTTGTAACGGGATTGGTCTACCGAAGAAGTTTCGGTGTTTCATCAGGATTACCAGATATTTTTTTTCTTAAGACTGAATCATTAGGACAGCTTTAATTTTCTTTAGTCATGGCTGATTTTCTTTAAATTAAACTGTTTCGAATTATCCTCTCACGAAATTCATTCATGAGAAATTGGATTTTCTGATGATTTACTGTGTCCTAGTCAGGAAATTGGTCCCGAGTATACACATCGGTACCAATCTTGGAAGGACGATAAACCTAAAACGAATTAACTTATTACCCACAACCATATAGAAAGAAACTTTATTCGCAAACCGGGGTTTCTAATTAACATCAAAATGAATTTCACTTTTTTCTAATTTCAATCCTTGAATTTCAAAGTAGTTCTTAATTAGAAATTCCTTTGAAATATATTTATCCTTGGATTTATTAAATTTTAGTTTTTCATCCCGCGACTTGAAATTTAATTTGATCTCGTTCGCACGCCTAGTACTTTTAGAGTTCCGGATATCGTATTCCCAAGTTAATCTTGATTCGAAATTCCCCCTTTTTTAGGAACAACTGGAATTTCGTCAGTGACGTTATTTCATTAAATGGAATTAGATTTTGTGCAAAAACCTGTGCAATTTTTGCTAGGTTACGTAATCCATTCCATTTTTCTAGCCATCAAAATTAATAATCAATAATCACATTGTTCCCTAATCTCCCGTGTTGGACCTTTGTTGCTCTAAAGCTAAATTGTACGATCCATTTTGGAGCATTATGTTCCTAGGAATTATATAATTTTTGTTTGAGCGTAGAAAAAACTTGGATTTTGTTGTGAATTCCTGGTATTTGGCAAACGAAGGAGGATCACTTGTATAAGCTCCCGTATGGTGACGGCTTAAAAATCCAGTATGACGCTTGTACTTTTGCCAAACAGCTTACGCAAAAATTACCTTTTTTATTACCACTTTTCCATTCTAATGGCATATTGGTGATTATGATGCTTCACATCAGGATCCTTAATCTCCCGTATGGTGACGGGTCGAATAAGGATCAATGTGTCTAATGTTGCTTCACATCAGTTAACCACGGCATTAGACCTGGCTTATAGAAGGTGCAAAATGAGTAAAATCTTTTTCAAAATTGAAAAACGAGGATAACGGAAGATCCTTATTTATCTTGTTTCTTGCACCTGGCCACATGTTTCAGTGGTTCCTCGTTGTTAGCAAGCCCGGTACCTATTAGCTTCAAGCTCTCGTTCTTCGTTGACTTCTTGTTCGATCGCTTGTATCGAGTGCGGTTCCATTGCCTCGGGCTCGTCATCCCCTCTTTTCAAGTGGTTGCATACGCAATCACTCTGGTTTCACGTAACTCATGCAGGTGATATATCTACCCTTTCGCATAAGAATTTGCGAGGGTCGCTCAGTAGCGTATCGAATTAAATTTTCTCCCGCTCGAAATAAATTTTATAAACATAATTAATGGAATTATGCTGAACCATTTGAAGGTCTTGAAAGTTCCTTGGGATTTTTTTAAATACCTCGAAATTGTTATAATCGTTTTGAATCCCTTGAATTTTTTTAAATATCTTTAAAATTCCTTAGAAGTTTTTATTGAATTTAGTTCTACAAAAGCAAGCTACAGCCTTCATTTGTTTATAACAACATCTGAAGTATAGTTCCTTCTGTCAACTTGTCACTTGTCTTTTTTGTACTCTGTCATTAATTCATCTTAATGTTAAAGTAAATCTATGCTTTTACGAGTTACTAATCCTCTTTAATATCTTCGATATTCCGATAAGATTCACCAAGTTACAACAGGTCATGGGATCAGATCTTCGCAAGTTGTGATCGGAAATTAAAATATTTCGAAGTACATATATCTAAAGTGTGTTCGGGAAGAAGTGAGGTTGGAAAATTGTTGTTTAAAATGAGTTCCTCATACTCAGCACGCATCGAAGCTTTGGGCAAAGAGAACTTCGATACGTGGAAGCTCCAAGTGAAAGCTCTGTTAGTAAAAAACGACGCTTGGCAGTACGTCTCTGGTGAAAAAGCTAGACCAGCTATGGTGGAAGGTAACTTGGAAACTAAAAGGGCAGCGCAGGCCTGGGATGTTGCTGACAGAAAGGCTCACTCTGATTTGATTTTAGCCATTAATCCATCAGACCTAAAACAGATAAAAGGGTGCAATACTGCGCACAAAGTCTGGAAAAAATTGCACAACCTTCATCAGTCTAAAGGGCCAGAAAGAAAGGCAACCCTTCTGAAGAAGTTAAATATACACAAGATGACCGAAGGTGGTAATGTCAGAGAGCACATGCGAGAATTTTTTGATGCAGTAGACAAGCTTCAAAAATGGAGAACGTGTTTGCTGAGAGAATCGATGGTTTATATTATATTCAAGAGAATTCGGAAATTGCTAACGCACTATATGTAGAT
This sequence comes from Amphibolips quercusostensackenii, assembly GCA_032357855.1. Taxonomy (NCBI): domain Eukaryota; kingdom Metazoa; phylum Arthropoda; class Insecta; order Hymenoptera; family Cynipidae; genus Amphibolips; species Amphibolips quercusostensackenii. The sequence continues at coordinate 82,482,893 of JAUELO010000179.1, read as the reverse complement.
AATAACTCTTCGAAATTGGAGTTATAGCATAAAAGACTTGGACACTTAAATTACAGTGATTTAAAGAAGCTTTTAACAGAACTCAAAATAAGTTTTAACAAGAAAGAAGAATTCTGTGTTTGTGAGGCGCGTATTAAAGGAAAATTTGCACAAACTCCTTTTTCGAAGTGTTCGCGTCGCAAAACAGATATTTTGCAAATCGTGCACTCAGACTTATTCGGCCCAACTCGCACACAATCTGTAGGTGGTGCGACATATATGATGACATTCGTTGATGATGCTTCTCGATGGAGAACTGTGAAGTTCCTGAAATTGAAAACTGGTAGAAAATCCAACTAATAAGATAAAGTGCCTTCAATCAGGTAACGGAAAGGAGTACATGAATCCTTCTAGTCCTTCTAGGAGTCTTAAGTGAGAAAATACCATTTGAAATATGGCATGGAGAATTACGAAGTATCAAACACTTGAAGACCTTTGGAAGCGAAGGTCACTGCCTGGACTGCCTGGAATTCAGCAACGCACACGTGACTGCATATTTTTTCGTATACTCCGAAGAATCCAAAGGATACAGAGTTTGGTTGTCAGCTGAAAGAAAATGTTAAGTTACGAGGGATGTGGTCTTACACAACGAGTTTCTGACGATGCAAAACTACGAAGAATTTGCTTCGGACCAACAAAATCGGATCAACCAAATGCTGTACGAAGAAAATAATGTTTCTTATGGCAGCGAAGAAAAAGATTCCGTGGGAGTTGATGCAGCTGAAAACAGAGTTGAACCTGAAAGAAGAAGATTACCCGGTCGTTCTCGAAACAACAGAACAGGAAATCGTGGTAGACCTGCCAAGATCTAGAATACGTGCAATGTTCGCAAGCACTTCAAGAAGAAAATTTAGAATATGCTAACATTGCTGAAATACCCTTGAAAGAAGCCCTCAGTGGAAGCGAAGCTGAAGAATGGAAAAGTACTGTACAAGATGAATTTCAAGCACTTAGCAAGAACGGCACGTGGGTGATAGCTTATCGACCAGAACAACGAAGTGTAGTAGGATGCAGACTTATACTCAGAAACAAGTTTAATGCTAAAGGTGTTCTAGAACGAAGAAAAGCCCGGTTGGTCGCCAAGGGTTATTCTCAGTGTCCTGGGATAGATTTTAATGAGACTTTTGCACCTGTTGTTAAGACTCAGCTCAGTAAGGCTCCTGATGGCTGTCGCTGTTGAAAACGACATGGTCGTTCATCAATTAGATGTCACTACCGCATTTTTGAACGGAGAATTAGACGAAGAGGTGTAAATGGAGGTGCCCGAACTTCTTGAAGAACTTTTGCCAAGTCTCGACAAAAAGGAGGAGTTACGTGGTATTGAAAAAGGACCAGCTTCAAGAATGCTAGTTGAACTTCAAAAAGGAAATAAGGTCTGTTTCATTAAAAGGACGATGTATGGCCTCAAACAGGCTGAGGGGCAGTGGCATAAAAAACTCAGTACAGTGTTAAAAAGTATTGACCTGAAGCCTTTAAGTTTAGACGTGTGTGTCTACGTTGGTAAATGAGAAGACAAATTAATGTTCGTTGCAACTTATGTTGATATGTTAATTATCTCAACAGACCTTGATTGGATCTTCAAAGTCAAGCAACACTTAAACTCTTGTTTTAAAATAAAAGATTTAGGCAAGGTAAAGTCTTGCCTTGGTATAGAATTTCACCAAAAGGATGGATTTATGAAGATGTCGCAAAGTGGATACGTGGAAGACATTTTAAGAAGATTTTGAATGGAGAATTACAAACCTGCTTTGACACCCATGGATCTAAGTTTGAAAATTGGTGAAGCTCAAGATAGTTCAGCTGAAGAAAACAATAAATATCCTTTCAGAGAGTTGATAGGTAGTTTGATGTATCTAGCCGTTGGAACTCGGCTGGATATCCCATTTTCAGTCAACTTTCTAAGCCAGTTTAACAACTGTTATCAGAAACAACATTGGATTGCAGCTAAAAGAATTCTGCGATACCTACGTGGAACCACTCACTTAGGTATTACTTGCAAGGAGACCTCATGTCAATGGGAAGGCTTTGTAGATGCTGATTGGGCAGCATGTACTCAGGATAAAAGATTCTACACAGGATTCGTTTTCGTCCTCGCAAACGGAGCAGTCACCTGGGAATCGAAGAAACATCGCACTGTTGCGTTATCTTCAAGCGAAGCCGAATACATGGAATTGACTGAAGCCGCTAAAGAAGAAATATACTCAAACAGATTCTTGAAAGAAATCGGATTTAAAATTCAAGGAAGCATTTCAATTTACAATGATAATCAGGGAGCCCAAAGACTTGCAAAGAATCCTATCTATCATCCAAGAACAAAGCATATTGATATATGGCATCATTTTGTCAGGGAAGCACTCGAGCATGGTTCGATTCATTGCATTATCA
>JAUELO010000179.1:81892208-81904872 GCA_032357855.1 Amphibolips quercusostensackenii | reverse complement strand
GTCTTTTTTGGTAGAAAATAACTTTTGTTGATTGAAAATTAAATTACCTGGTTGAAAGTTGTACTTCTTTTTTAAAAAATTTATTTTATTATTTGAAAAGCCATTTCTTTAATTGAAAATTTAATTACTTCGTTGAAAGTTTAACTTTTTTGTTGATAATTCACTTTATTATTTGAAACTTCATCTCCCTGGTTGAAAATTCAACTATTATATGGGAAATTATTTTTTTCAATTAGTTTTTTTAACTGCAAATTTAATTATTCTATTTTTGTTTAAAATAGAGATACAATGTCGACATTCTGAATGAAAATCTTTAAACTATACAAACTTTTTTTATTCACATTTACTATAGAAACAAAAATAACACTTTATATATTATATGATATTTCAGCTATTTACAATATTATTCAAATGTAGAAAATACATTAATTATAAGAAAAATGAACTGTTTTTAATTCAATTTAAATACTCATCCTATTTAGGAAAAATCAGATTATTTATAAATTCACGATTGTTCACTATTAAAATTTTAAAATTTTTTATATATTAAAATTGACATAGGCGCGCGATACAAGCGCGCGCATGACGATCTAGTTTACTTTTAAGCGACGCCAATTCCCAATTAAACTGGCACTCGCAATGACTATTAATAAAAGTCAAGGACAAACTTTCAATAATATCGGAGTAGATATTTGTAAAGATGTTTTTAATCATGGACTTGTATGTGACATTTTCCCAAGTTCGATCTTGGCAATCACTAAGAATATTTCTAGGAGAATAACGAAAAAATAATACTGTAAAAAATTATGTGTACACAGAATTATTTAAATAATTTATGATTTTAAAATAATTAAAAATAATATTTAAAAAAATTAATATTATAAATTGTTTAATGCAAAGTCATATATTCGTATATTATTGGAAAAAAGTATATGAGGAATTTAATCTAATTAGATTTGATAGCAAAAAAGCTTTAAAATATACTATTTTAAAATAAAGTAAACGCGCGCGCAAAAGCGCACGTTTGGTCTCGTCTATGTGAAAAATAACGAAAAAAGTGGGTTTGTTCAGAAATTCAGTTTAAAAATTTGTTTTTGAAAAATCTGAGAAGTTTTTGAATTTTTTTTTTGTTAAAAAAATATTCCTTTAAAACTGCATGTTATCAAGAATGATTTTAAAGAAATACAATTTGAAAGCGTTAAAATCACCAAAGTTATGAGAGTTCAAAAAATACCAAAATTTTCAAGTTTAAATATCTCCTATGTTTTTTGAATTTTTCAAAAATCATTTTAGGTTTTTTTTTAACACCTAAGAGAACAAATACTACAATTTTCATCAAGATTACTAACAATAGCTTAAATTCTTCAGATGATTTGACATGGAATTGCTAAACATGTGCATGTTTCTTAGGTAAGAAAATCTCATTTTAATTCCTGCACCTTTTTGTTTGATGCGTATGTCATTGGATGAATCTTGGTAAACTGATAACTTATAATCGTTCTATTAAAGGTTTACGCAGTAAAATTTCCGAAATTAAAATGCTCAGAGATAAAAACTGCAATAAGCCGCTGGTTTTCCAGATCAAGTGATAGAGATGTTGGACGCGCAGAGCGAGACAAAATGAAAAAATAAAGAAACTCCTGGACACCTGGCAACATTTCCATTTATTTTTCTCAAATAATTAAAGTTATTTACATTTAAAAGTCAGTGAGGTACAACGCGGTACAACAATGCGGTACAACGCCGAAGAATGTTTGAAAATTTGGTTTTCAAAAAAAAAAAACGGTCATTTATTTGTTTTGAAAATCCGGTATTTTTTATGGCAATGAAGGTAATTGGCTTATTCTTTCTTATTCTTGTGGACATGTTGATGGAGATGTGGAGATGATTTCTTGCCGAAATAGTCCAAATAAAAAAAAAATATGAAAACTAAAAAATGAACAAAATGGCGGCTTTATTTCTGAATATAAAAAATGTGGAGTTTTCTTGAAAAATACGCGAGATACGGAAAAAAGTTCGACGCAAAACTTGTTCTCCTGGAAAAGTATTACAAAAAATTTTTTTTTCTATTCTTCGGTGCTCTGAACCGATTTTTAAGTGCCTTTAAAAATGTGTATTTTTATTAAAGAAACGTACTCCAGGAACATACTCAGAAAATTATTCAACATATCTAAAAATAAAATACGAACTTTTTTTAGGTGGCGTTTAGGAGAGAAAGTTTTACTGGGAACTTTCTCCCGTATCTAGAATATTTTTAGAAAAAAAAAAAATTTTTTAATTTTCAGAAAAATAGCCGCCATTTTGTGAATTAATGACTTAAGTTTCTTCAAATCTGTTTCGACTCGAGATCGCATATTCCAAATTTGGAAACAAATTCTTACAAAACTTAAAAATGATCAAAATGGCTGCCTTTTTTAAAAATAATATTTTTTAAATATTTCAGATTAGAATTAATATATTTTAAATATGCTAGATACGGGAAAAGGTTCGAGGATAAGAATGTTCTCTTTGAAGAGAACTACAGAAAGTTCTTTTTCCATTTTTCGATATTTTTAATTGCTTTTTTGAATAAAAATACACATTTTTGATGGTACTCAAAAAACGGTTCAAAATTCTGAAAAATAGAAAACGAACCTCTTGTATGTCTGTTCACGGAGAGTAATTATTATTTAGAACTTTTTTCCGTATCCCGCATATTTTTTTAGAAAAACCCACATTTTTGATTTCCAGATAAATAGCCGCCATTTTGTTAATTTTCAAGATTTGTAATTTTTTCAACATTTAGAACACTCAGAGAACCATCCACAATGAGAAAAAAGGTCCAGTATATTCTTTCAATAATTTAAAAAAATACTAGTTTCCTATATAGGATCCCATATGTTTCACCTATAGATGCCACCTATAGGAAATGACATAGGATTCTACATAGGATCCTATATAGTATCCTATATAGGTTTCTGCATAGGACCCTATATAGGTTCCTGTATAGGACCGTACCCAGATAGCACAAAAAATTCGGTGAATATGGAAAATAATCGTGGTTCGTACGTCCCCAGGTGCTTCTGAAGGACCAAAAAAGCTTCTGCGCAGCCGCAGGTGCCATAGAATACTACTGTGCATCTGGGTAGGGTCACACGAACCTATACACGAACCTATATAGGATCCTGTGTCATTTCTTATAGGTGGCATCTATAGGTAAAACCTATAGGATCCTATGTAGGATCCTTTATAGGATCCTATGTAAATGGAGGTTCTTTTTGCGTAAAATGTGGTTAATATGTAGATGCTAAATTTATTTTAAAAATGTATTTCTACTTATAAAAATAAGTCGACACATTCACTTTATAAGAATATAGCGGTTCAGACTACATCATAAGTTTCAATTTTATGTTGCGTTTTGTTATTTAGACAAACATATTTGTCAACGATGTTTTTGACATTTCTTTGAAAATGGACCATTTTTTCATGTTAAAGACAAAAGGTACAATGTTTACTTCTTGAATATAAAAATACTGTTTATTTTCTTTTCGAGGAATTAAAATATCTATTCAGTTAATGTATTTCAAAAATAATACTTACTTTGATTTAAACAAATTTTTTAAATTCTAATACAATGCCTCACCATGTCTGAAATCAAATCTGGCAATCGCGAAGGCCACCAGTTCAGTAGCAATACTGGCAGTCTGCACTGAACATCATTATCATTTCTGTCTCATGCCAGTACATCGACAATACTGGTGCCCAGTACTCATCCGGCTTCTCTGACAGTACTTATTTGCCATACTGTTCAAAAACGCTTACTTCCAATACTTCACTAGTACTTATACCCACGACTGCCCTGTACTTATAGTAATTACTGCGCCAATACTGATGCCCAGAACAGTATTTTAGTACAGCCCCGAAGTTGGCAATCAGTACTGAAGAGCATTATCATCCCAAGATTACGCCATATTGATGCCAGTATTGGGCTACCAGCACAACACCAGTGCTGTCTAACTCTTGCCAGTACTGACCCAATGCTGCGACAGCTGTAAATTTCTCATTGGGTTTTTTAAGGACTTCGTATATTTCAAGAGCGATAAGATATTCTCGTAATGATGTACTCGTAAAAAAAATGTCGTAAAGACGTCTTCGTGTGCCCACTGGACAAATTATTAACTTTTCTGTAACAAGAAAAAGTGTTACAGAACTGATCTAGAAAAAACAAATCACAGGCATTCTACAACATTTGTTCCAACTTTGTGCTTAAACTGTGTCAAAACTGTTTCAGAAGAAAAGACGGGTCATTTTAAAGTAAGCCTCATCCTTTAGTTTACATTCTGAGAAGTTGAAGTACCTAGTTTCTCAAGCATTCTGCACGTTACAGTACCTTGTTATGTAACAGATATGTAATCGAATAACGTAAGAATAACGTAACATTTGTATGTCTGTTACATTACAAGAATTTGACAAAATCCGTAATGGATAATGGTATATGGTTCTGTATTTATTACATTACATTTGTAACTTCAAACGTTGCTTGATTAAAATTTTATTGAAACCCGAAAACAGAAAAAATGTAAATTTAAAATTAAAAAGTTTGCAAATGTAAAAGTGCGACAATTGCTTACTAAAAAGGGGAACGAGATTAACTTTTTACAATTTTGTTCAGAAAGCATAAAATATATGTGACTTGGTGTTAAATATCCTTAACACAAAATTAAAAATACATCAAGATTCATAAATTTAATAAAAACAGATATTTAAATAGTATGTGCAATAACTAATTTTTAAAGCTTATAAACACAAATTTATTTCTTTAAATACTTCAAATAAATGGAAAAATGTCCGGATAATGCTATTTTAAATTTTTTAAATAAATAGGATTGACTGGGTTATTGTTGTCGAGCTAACATTCATTTATTTAATATGAATACGTCATCTTTTTAAAACGTTGTAGTTTTTCGTAAAGAAATTTCCTCCCAGGAAAGATTGGTAAATTAAGTTCCAAAAGAATTATCCCGAGAAAAATAGTTGCTTTTGGAATGTTCATTTTCGATGCAAAAATTATTTGGCCAATCATGCTAATTTCACATGACCAAAAAATGATCGTTCAAGCACCAAGAGTACATGTTTTAATTACAGAACTCGTATCCAATTAGCGTAGTGCACGTGTTCGATCAAGCACACTTTGCTTGTGGTTGGACATACAGAACTCGTGTCCAATTACTAAATTCTCGTTTCTCCAGCTTCAAATTTTTACTATCGCTACGCTGTTCTATTCATTTCATTCGCATATGCATGATTGTACTGTCATTATCACACAGTATACACTCATATACATTGCACGTGAACGCACTACAGACTTTCGACAAAGGGTGATCTTTTATAAAGCCTGTGAATGAAAATTTTTTGTCGTTTTTTTATTCAAAGAAATGATTGATCCTGGTCGGTTCGCATTGTGATAAATTTATTCTGAATATTTAGAGACATATTTTTTTAGTATTAGATCATTTGATTTTCCACGCCACCACTTTTTTTTGTATGTATAATGACTCAAGAAGTCATTATTAGCAAAGATAATAACCAAATATAAATTAAAAGGCTAAAAGAAAATTAGTATTTTTCCGTTCAATTGTACCGAAATTACGTGTGAGTAGTGAGTACAAATACGACAGGAAAACTGAATGCGCTTTAGGCCCAAAAATAGTGATTATTGACAACTCTCCATTGAATAAAGTCCCGAAAACATCACGCTATAACTTCGAGTGAGGAAATCGTGTGAATATTCTTCTGATACTCCAATGGAAAACTGCCGCGGGATTTTTGACGCAAATGAATCAAGAGACGGGACGAGTTGATCTCACTTAACTTCAACTCACTTCTTCACTTTTTCGGAGGTCCCTTCTTAAAAATGACCTGTCTCCTGTTCTTCTCCACCAAATTATACAATTGGTAAACACAACTTTCTGGAAGATACCCAAAAAAGAAAATGATTTAACTTACCTGTTCACATTTACAGAAAATTTGTCAGACAAAAAAGATGAATTTTTTCGATATCTGATCAGCATAAAAACTTTACCTGATAATCATGTAAGGCTCATGTATAAAGGGTAGATAAAATGGCCTGTCTGTCAGTTTGACATATAACCTTATGCTGAGAAAAAAATACTCTCTAATCAAAGAAATATTGGCTTGATGCATCAACCGGTGCTTTCGCCCTCGTTCAAACGCATATATGTACAATGATTTAAAAAATATATGCTTTCAATTTTTACGTTATAGCTTAAATCGTGTTTTTGTTGAAGCACAGAGGAAAATATTCTTTTGATAAAATATACTGTTAAAACGAGAAATTTATTTTACTGATAAAAAAAATGGTTTATAAATTAAAGGGCATCTTTACAACATTTTTATGATATCTTTACGACATCTTTACAACATTTTTATAGCAGGTTCAAGACGTCGCGAAGATGTCCTATATCAGAGATGAGGTGGAAGATTGCCGATCTCTTGCATTCAATTTCGAGTGATTTTCCGCAGAGCCCCCCCTGCACCTGAGCTTTTGCGAACTAAAATCGTAACGCCATTAATGGACCTAGACAGTTTACGAACTAAAATAGACGATGCACGCTTCTACTTAAGCGGTCAAACAGGGCGGCATTTTTCCAGCTTAATAATGTCGGTAGAGACGGTTGAAGTGGGTGATTTCGCCAAAGGTAAAAACAGATGGTGAAAACTAGTAAAGAAATTAAAAAAAAACTATTTAACTTTGATTAATTTAATTGCGAAATTTTTTTCCTTAATTAATGTATAACTGCTTTTTCATCAAGTAAAATTTGTAGTATAATAGATACATCATCTACCTTTAGAGGCCCCTATTGTAACTGGTTGATACGCAACGTCTCCCGAAATAGATCATTCCCAGTAGTGTGCCTAGTTGAAAAGAGAGAAGAGATGAGAGATAAGAGATAAATCCTTTTAATCGAAGATATTATTCGGCTGCACTTTTTAGGTTTTCTAGCATTTCAAGCCCAGCCAAAGGAATGTTGGGGCCCCGTACGATCGATCAAAAAGAATAATTTTGCATTGACTCTCAATAATTAATTTTTGAGATAATTTTGATGTGATGACATTTTTAATTTCGATCAAAATTAAAAAAGTTATATGCTTTTCAACATTAACAAAAAAAAAATAGAAAATTTTTTTGGTCGATTAGGAAAATGCAATCAAGATTTTTACTAGATATCAAATATATTTCAAAAATAGTTTCATGCAATTTTTCATTTTAGACCAACATTCAAAAAGTTAAAGTATTTTCAAAATTTGAAACAAAATTTTTTAAAGAGTTTAAGAAATTTTTGTCAATGTTTTTATTATGTGACAAAAGTAATTGCAAATTATCGTCATGACATTTTTAATTTCGACGAAAATTAATAAAGTTTTGTGCTTTTCAAGATTTTAAAAATTCTCAAAAAATAGAAAAAACTATTTTTCTGATACATTAGGAAATTTTAATGAAAATTGTCACGAGCTATCATGTATAGTTTAAAACTATCATTATCGCATGGAATTCTTTAGAATCCTTTAGAATCCAGTAATTTATTTTGGAATTTGTGCAAATCCCTTAAAACCCTTAGAAACTGCGAACTTCTTTGAAGAAATTTATTGATGCACAGTTCGGTCGAAAGGCTAATTGTAACTGAGCAAGATATTCATTATTTATTTTATATGAAACCTGAAAGACCTGAAAAAGTCATGAAATTTTCAAAAAAGTGCTGAAAAAACTGGAAAAATCATTAAATTTTGAAAAAAGTATCTAAGCTTTTTAAATTCAAAAATTAATTTCAAAAACTATTAATTAAAGTTTCAATAATGATTTTCGTACAAAACGAAGAGTGGCGGAACATAAAAATTTGTATTAAAAATTTGTATTTTTTTGTTCTTGAAAATTTGACTGCCTGCTTAGCCAACGTAAAGTTTACAATTTCAGTCCGATGACGGTCAGTAAGCGTAAAAAATGTTACGCTATCTTCAGCGGGCGTAAAATTTCAATGCAATTTTTTGATTATCAAAAAACCACCATTTAGAAAATGGACCAAATCCCGAGTGAGAAACATACCGAAAATTATCATTATTATTTTTTGATAAAGTGTTGCGTGATCGAGTGTGTTAATAACTGATTAAATTCGCCGGAAACTCATTTTTATAGTTTTTCAAAAAGTGTTTATCTCAAAGACCAGAGGAGGTGGATCGCAGCTGTCGTAGAAAGTTCATTTATTTAATTCAAAATCCCACTATTTCAAAATTAACTTTTGTGGTAAAAATTCACATTTTTGGGTTGAAAATGCAACTGTTTTGTAAAAAATTCGTCTTTTTGTATCTCTAATTTAACTATTTTGTTAACAATTTATCTGTTTAGTTTAAAAATTCATCTTTTTCGATAAAGATTTCATTTTGTTGTTAAAAATTTAACCGCTTGGTTGAAAATTCGCCTTTCTTCGATGAATTTTATAGTTTTTGATTTAAGATTATAATCTGTTTTGCCCTCAATATTAACTAATACATTTGTTTTTCGTTGTAAATACATCTTTTTTGATAGAAAATTAATGACCGTTGTAGAAAATTCATTTATTTAATTCAACATCAACTATTTCAAAATAACCTTTTGCATTAAAAAATCATATTTTTGGTTGAAAATGCAAACATTTTGTAGAAAATTCGTCTTTTTATATTAAAAATTCAAATATTTTGTTAACTATTTTTGTTTTTGGTTAAAAAATTTACCTCTTTCGATAGAGATTGCATTTTTTTTTAGTTTGGCTGCTTAGTTGAAAATTCGTCTTTCTTCGATCAATTTTATAGTTTTTGATTGCGTTTTAAACACAAATCCATCTGTAATATTCACATTTTTTAGAACACTAAAACCACCTTTTTGGGCAATAATATTACTTATTTTTCAATCCATTGTTATTTACCTTTTTTCTGTAATTTCGATTTTCGCTCATCTATTTTAAACTTTGCTAAATAACACTCGATATTCACACTTTTTCACATCTGATTGTACAGTGACTAGCCAACGGATGCTTCGAAGTGCTTCCATTAGGCTCTACCTTGGTGCCACCTGTTCACCTGCACATAGTCAGTAAGAGGGTTCAAAATGGGTAACAGGAATCAGAAATTACATTATATTAATTGCCAAACAGGAGCTAAGGTGTGTATAACTAGGTCAAGTCTAGGATTTGTAAATGAAAATTCTTTCCTAAATTTTGTTGTTCGTTTTCCAAAGTTGTGGGGCCTACCAAGCTGTAGATGGGTTCCAACAAACACGTCCCTACTGCAAATACCTATATAGGTGCCTACGTAGGATCCTATATTAAATCATATGTAGGATCCTACGCAGCATCTACATGGGATCCTGTATGGGATCCTTCAAGTGCATACCCATATTGGTCAGTATAAGTACCACCTACAGGTAATGAAACAGTTTCCTGCACAGGATCCTATATAGTTTCCTACATAGAAAACTATGTGTATTCCCATGAAGGTACCTACGTTGGATAGTATGCAGGTGTAAATAATTGTATGTAAATAATTCAATGAGAAATTTTTAAAAAAGTTGCAAAATAATTATCGATTATTATCAGCGTGTTCACAGCGGCATCCTTTCAACATATGCCATACTTTTCCCATTCCGAGACCAAGTTTATTATTCTAAGGAGAAATTCATGTTTCATTCAAATTGCAATGATGCTGTTACATGTGCGATTCATTCGGACTTGTCAATAAACAATTTAAAAAATAAAATCACAAATGGCATTTTTCATTCTAATTTAAAATTTTCGCCAAGACTGATGTGAGTTTTACCGACAGTGCATTTTCGTAGTACGATAAAGAATGGTTGAGTTATCAGCGCAATCAGCTGCCGGTCTACTTCCTGCGCACTCCACGTTATTGCTACACCAGTTTACTCTCATTTTTTAGTAGTTACCGGATTTTTTTCTAAAAATCAGAGACTTACCCCAATTGCCGCCACTGCAAAACTCCTTCCCGGGTCTAAAAAGTTTTTAAAGTGCATTTTTAAAACCTCAAAACCACATCATCGTCAGTCGTTGGTAGGTTTTGAGTGCTTTATAGAATATAGATGTCGCCATTTTTGTGCACCATGTTCCAGCAGTCTTAAAAGAATATATAATAATTAAATATAATGCAATAATAAATAGTAAAATAGTAATAATTTTTCAATAACATATAATAAAATATCCTTCTTATGTGAAAAGAAATATCGATTTAATACCGTTTCCAGACTAGTTTCAAGCAAGATTTGGTCTTTTTGTAGTATGAACCCTTCAGCCTGTACCTGCATTACTTTTAGGGCCTTTTTCTCTTACTCTTCTTCGTCTTCTTCTGTGAACTAGAAAAGACAGATTTAAGACAGTTTTATGACAGCCCTGATAAAAATGCTGGATAAGATTCGATAGAAGCCGGATAAAGCCCTGATGGAATTCAGGTCTATCAGGAACCAATTAGGTTCAAGAAATCAATAAGTATTGAACGATCTGTTTCTACCCGGGACCTATGCGAGTCATGGAACCGGAAATTGATTTCCCGTGAAGTAAAAAAGTGCGTCTATCCGGGTGTATCCGGGATCTGACCGGAAGTATTTGTACCAAAAAATTATAAAGTTCCGCAATGTACGCCTAACCTGGTCTATCCTGGACCTATCCGGGACATAGAACCAGAATTGGATTTCCTGTGAAGTCAAAAAGGTCTGCCAGAGTCAATCTGGGATTAATCTGGGAGTATTCACATCTACAAAGAGACCAAGTCCGATGAAGTATGTTTTATCGGGACTATCGGGGACTTATCTGGGATGTAGAACCAAAAATGTCGTGTGTAATGTCAAGAAGCTCAAAAATTTTAGCTCTATACATCATTCGTATGAATGTATAACTTTTCATGAAACGCATTCACATTTACACATTGATTAATAATTACGCTTTTAATGTAAGTGTCTTATCGTAAATATAAGGAAGAATTGCTTATTATCAAGAGAACTCAATCAATCAGGTTTTCATCAGGACTTAAAATGGACACAAAAGTGCTATTAGATCCCCGACTCCCAAAGTTTACATTTTCGAAGGAAGAAAATCAACCATTTTTAATTTTATGAAATTCCAACATTAACACGAGCAATCGGGCACTTGAAAATCCCATATATATCATGGGAAAATTTTTGATTTTTGAAAAATTGGATTAATACTTCAGCCCTAAATATGACCTAAGAATGAAAAAACTACATTTTTACGTATTATTGTTAATTTTTATCATTTTCTGCCCTCTTTTTCAACACTAGTAAATACTTATGGACAATTTTAATATTCCTCATGACTTTTTAAACAATTTTTAATTGTTCAAATATATGTACTTACTTAAACAATTATTTTTTCCAGGAAGTTGAATATATGGGATTTTCAACTGCCTGGTGGCACGTGTTAATGGTGGAATTTCAAAGAAAGAAAATACGGATTTTCTTTCTCCGGGACTGGAAACTTTTTTGGTGTGGGGGGGGGGGTCTTGCCCACTAGAGCGAAATCACAAAAGATTAATTTAATAATTTAATTAAATATTTAAATTCAAATTAAAAAATTGTAATTTAAATATTTAAATTAAGTCTTTTAGAATCCAACCATTCATGAAATGTGTAAAACAAAAAAATATATTTCTTAGTTAGCCCTGGCTTTTTAGCGAAAAAGCTTGGATAAGACTTTGTCGTCAAGACCCAAGCGGTTTGATGGCTCAATTGGCTAGGGCATGCTGTATATTTAGGTTTAGACTCAGTTTTTGACATTTTTAGGGCTGTCGAAATATTTCCTTGACCCTGCTTTGTCGTTTGCCGCATAGGGTTAGTGCTTAATGGTTAAAGTTGGTTGCAAAAATTTTAACAAATAAAGATGGAAATAATGCTCCTATTTAAAGTTGATATTGGACACTTTCGGGGCTGGCGACATATTTCTCTGGCCCCGACATGGTGTTTGCCGCATAGAAGGTCGTTCTTAGGGCTTGAAGTTTGTTGCACAAATTTGAACAAATTAGAAAAAAATAATGCCTGCATATAAAGTTGATTTTAGACTTTTTTAATGCTGGCGAAATATTTTGCTATACCGGCTATGTCGTTTGACGCATAGGGGTAGTTTTTAAAAGCTGAAGTTTGTTACACAAATTTGAACAAATTAAGACGGAAAAAATGCGCCTATATAAAGTTGATATTGGACATTTTCGGGGCTAGATACATGTTTCGCTAGACCCGCCATGGTTTATGCCGCATAGGGGGTAGTTTTTAGGGGTTAAAGTTTGTTGCCCACATTTGACCAAATTGAAACGAAAATAATTCTTGCATATAAAGTTAATTTGAGACATTTTTAGATCTGGCGAAATATTTTTCTAGCCCCGCTATGTCGTTTGCCGCATAGAGGGTAGTTTTCAGGGGTCGAAGTTTGTTTCACAAAATTAAACCAATTAGGAGAAAAGTAATGAGCCCATATAGAGTTGATTTTGGATACTTTTTTTTCGTTTGCTTTGTTCGCTTTTTTCTTTTGTCGCATAAGGTTAGTTCTTAGGGGTTGAAGATGGCTGCACAAATTTGAACAAATTAAGACGAAAATAATGCGCCCATATAAAGTTA
>JAUELO010000179.1:81746218-81756244 GCA_032357855.1 Amphibolips quercusostensackenii | reverse complement strand
TTTAACTTCATATATATTTTTTTAATTTACCTTCAATTTCTGAAAATTTGATATACTCATAACCTTTTAAGCTAATTCCAGGAAATGGAAGTTATAATAGAATCTGCTAATGATTAATTATTAAGTTAACGACATAAAAAGCATTAAACAATTATTTTAATTGAAACAGTTTGAAACTTTATTCTTTATGTATTTTAATATTGCAAACAAAATTAATCAGCTGATAATTAATCAAATAGTTCAGAACATAAAAAGCATTAAACAATTATATTCATTTAAATATTCAAATTAATTAATATTAACTATAATTTGTATAATTAAATTTTATTTTTTATTTAAAATATTTTAATGACAATTATATAATTTTTTTCAAATGTTCGAGATGTTGTGAAATGTTATCTGAATTCAATTTGAATATTCTATCTACATATGTTTTCATTTTTGCTGTAATTAGTATAAAAGTTTATTATTAAGTTAAATGTGTAGTGCGAATTAATTTTGTTACAAATATTAGATTACATTAAGATTGAATCTAAATTGTTTTTAAATTAAGTAACACAAATTGATTATTCACTTGAAGGTATTGTTATTAAATATTAGCTATTATTTTCATAATGTTTGTAATGTTGTTAAATAAGTATCTAAATTCAATTCTTGAATTTATATTTACATATATTTTATTTTATTTTCGAATTAGTTTTACAGGTTATTAATAAATTAAATATATATAGAAATGCTATTTCAAATTAAAATATATATATAATGTCAAACTTATTTGAATGCTTCAATGAAAATAATTGTTTGATGCTTTTCATGCTGTGAACTAATTAACCAATCATAAACCGATTTTATTAAAACTTACATTTTCAGGAATTAGCTTAAAAGATTATTAACAAATCAAATTAAAAAAAATGAAAGTTCCGTTTGAACTAATTCACCTTTTGAGCTGATTAACTAATTATTGACTGATTATATTTTTAAAAATATTAAATTAAGTAAAGATTAAATTTTAATTGTTTTCAATTAAGTAACATACATAGATTTTTTTGCTTAAAATCATGTAATTGGATATTGTCTATTATTTATATGATAAAACTTTATTTTTTATTTATAAAATGTTTTAATTATACAATCATATCTGTAATAATTATAATATATCTGTTACAATTATATAATTTTCCTGAATGTTTGTGATGTTGTAAAATGGGGATCTGCATTTCATTTTTAAAATTATATGTACTATGTTTTAATTTTTTCGAAAGTTAACATAAAAGCTCATTAATAATTCAGATTTTCGGAAATGAAATTTCAAGTTTAAAAAAAATATTTTCTGAAGTAAAAATTATTTGAATATTTTCATGAAAATAATTACTTAAGGCTTTTGATGTTGTGAACTGAATAATTAGTTATTGACTGATTAATTTTTTTTTAACATTAAATTACATAAAGATTGAATTTTTAATTTTCTTACTTAAGTAACATAAATTGATTATTTACTTCAAGGTTATATAATTAAAAATTGACTATTATTTCTATAATAAAAGTTTGTTTTTTCTGTAAAAAGCCTCTATTACAATTATATAATTTTTTGAAATATCTCTGATGTTGTTAAATAAGTATCTGAATTCAATTTACAAAATTATATGTACGTATATTTTAATTTTGTTCTACTCAATTTAAAAGATTATTAGTAAATTAAATGTATAGAAGTACGATTCAAATTTTTTGATATATACAATGTAAAAATTATATAAATACTTCAATGAAAATAATTGTTTGATGCTTTTCATGCTGTGAACTGAAAAATTAATTACCAACAGATCCTATTGAAACGTGCATTTTCGGGAATAAGTTTAAAAGGTTATTAATAAATCAAATTTTCATAAATGATAGTCAAAATTTAAAAAAAAATAATGTAAAAATTATTTTGTTGCTATAATAAAAATTATAGTTCAATGCTTCTTACTTTTTGAAATGATTAACTGATGATTAACTGATCAATTTTTTTCACAACATGAAATTAGATTTTAAAATCAGTAACATAAATTGATTGTATAATTTAAGGTTATATAAATGTATATTGGATATAATTTGTATAATAAAACTTGAAATACATTTAAAATACCCCTATTCCGTGAGCACGCGTATAATAGTCTAGTGCCTAAAAAAACGATTCCGTATGGTTGTAACTGTGCGAGCAATACAATGTTTCTAAGTGAATTTCATATTCCTCTTGTATTAAAAACACATTATCCTTCAATTTTCATTTTAAAAAATTTTAATAATGGGATATTTATCCCTAATTTGTTATTTGACAGGTGGTGCCATCAAGTAAACGTATTCTAGTATTTGCTAACAAAGCTTTCGTCCAGCCAGAAGTTAGAGTGATTTCTGTCCATCTAGCGATTTGTAGATTCAAATCTGTTTAAAAAATAATACAATTTCAAATACTTAATTCTGTTTTAAATTACTTATGTTGTTTTCTCAGCCTCGAATTCTGAAAACAATTTCCAACAATGGGCAATCCATAATTATTATTCACGGCCAAACATGCGCGATAAAATCGGAGGGTATTATGTAAGACAAGGTCATCAGTTACCTACTTCATGTGAGCAAATTATTGTTATTTCTCAAAGCTATAATATAATTATTTTTTAGCAGATGTTGGGTGTGATTTATCACTTTGGGTAGTATATGTTACCAACGTCCTACCATGATGTCATGCAGGCTTCCGTATCCGGCGTGGCCACTGATAATCGTGACACTCGTTAGCTTCTCAATAGTCAGTCTGGGATGTGTCATCGACTCCCTGCAGTTGAACAAGACTTTCTTTTGATACTTCTCGAAATAAATCACTTGCAGGGTGGCCGCTGGCCGGGAAAACCGAGAATTGACCTTAAGAGTCGTGCATAAATTATGTAAATTATTTTTCTGAAACTTTGAACCACGTTAGGTGACCCTTGTCTGAGATTCTTAAGACGTTGATGTTGTTAGGGTCCGTTATTTTTTACCCCCTGCCCCTATCTTATCTAATTTTTAAAAAATACATTTTTTTCGTAAATTTATTTAGGGGTTACCCAAAAATTATGTAAGATGATTTTTGGGGAGGGGGGATTTAGTATAATCTGAATGTTTCTTGTGCATTAACAAATTAGTTCAAAATTCAACCAAGTAGTTGAACCTTGAAACAAAAAAGATTAGTTTTCAGTAAAATAGTTGGATCCTCAATCAAAACAGACTCATTTCTAACCAGTTGCATTTGTAACCAAAAAATAATACATTTCTATCAAAAGAGATAAAATTTTCGAATAAAATTACAAATTTTCAAGCAAGAAAAATTTTTCAGTCCATAAAGAAAAAAACTTAATAAAAAATGTTGAATTTTTAAGACAAAAAGACGAGCTTTCTACGAAACAATTAAAGTTTTAACTAAATACTTGAATTTTTAACCAAAAAGATAAATTTTTAACTAAACCGATGCATTTTTTTCCAAGAAGATTTATTTTCTACCAAAAAGACGAATTCTTAACAAAATACATCAACTTTACACCAAATAGTTGAATTTTCAACCAAGAAGATTGATTTTCTACCAAAAAAGATTAATTTTTAACAACAAAAAAAAACATTTTTAACTATATAGTTACATTTTTATACC
This sequence comes from Amphibolips quercusostensackenii, assembly GCA_032357855.1. Taxonomy (NCBI): domain Eukaryota; kingdom Metazoa; phylum Arthropoda; class Insecta; order Hymenoptera; family Cynipidae; genus Amphibolips; species Amphibolips quercusostensackenii. Next base: position 81,752,589 of record JAUELO010000179.1, on the reverse strand, counting down.
AGAAACGATAAGTTTTTTACCAAAAATGCGACAGTTGAATTATTATTATCGCAAAAAATGAATTTGCAACAAAAAAAAAGATTTTTCTACAAGACAGTTGAATCTTCTACTAAATTGTTGTATTTTTCAGCCAACAAAACGAGTTTGTTTTCCAAAACAGCTGAATTTTTAACCCAAAAATTTTAATTATTGACGAGAAATGTAATATTTAATATTTCAACTAAAAAATTTTTTATTTTAAATAAAAAATGGTTTCATTTTCAACCAAGCAGTTTCATTTATGACAAAAAAATAAATTTTCTACAAAAAAATAAGAATTTTTAACAAAATAGATAAATTAGCAACCATGAAGGTAAATTTTTAACTGAGAAAATTTTTTACGAAAAAGACGCATTTTTAACAAAACACGTAAATTTACAACAAATTAGTTGATGTTTCACCTAAAAAAGATAACTTTTCAACAAAAAAATTATATTTTTGGTTCAGATTTCATCTCTTTTGGTCGGAAATTCTACTGTTTCATCGAAAATTTAGTTATTTTGTTAAAAATTCAACTATTCTGATTAAATTCCATCAAATCATGTTTAAAATCCATTATATTTTTCAGTCGAAAACTCAGTTTTCAATATTAAAAAGTTAGTTTTTTTTTTATTTAAGAAGTCTAAAACTTGGTGGAAAGTTCCATCATTTTGTTGAAAGTACAATTTTTGAAAAAGGTTCTTACTGAAGTTTTGAATAACCATTTTCGCGTAAACAACTTTATCGTTATTAATTTTTTTAATTAATATAATTATTAGATAATAAATAACCTTGAAGTTGTTTACGCAAAAATCGTTACTCAAAATTTAAGTTAAAAATTCGTCATCTTAGCTAAAAATTCAGCTCCTTCATAAAAACTTTCCTTCTACGTTGAAAATTGTTTTTTTGTTTAAAAAAAAAATTATTTTGACAGAAAATTTAACTATTCGGTGGAAAGTTCAACTAATTTGGAAAAAAGCAACTATTTGGTGGAAAATTTATTTTTCTAAGTTTCTAGAATATTTTTGAAGGCCATTTTGAGTAACGATTTTTGCGTAAACAACTTCAAGGTTATTTATTATCTCACAACTGTACTAATTGAAATAATAAATAACCTTGAAATTTTCTACTCAAGATTTTTTACTCAAAATTTAAGTTAAAAAGTTGTTTCAGCTTAAAAATAATTCCCTTCGTGAAAATTTTATTATTGCGTTGAAAATTCGTTTCTTTCATAAAAAATTAATTACTTCGACAGAAAATATAACTATTCGGTGGAAAATATAACTACGTTGGGAAAAGAAATCAAATGTTTGGTTGTTTATTTATTTTGCTAAGTTCCGAGAATATTTTCGAAGGCAATTTTGAGTAAAGATTTTTGTGTCAACAACTTCAAGGTTACTTATTATCTTACAACTATACTGATTCAGATAATAAATAACCTTGAAGTTGTTCACGCGAAATTCGATACACAAAATTTCAGTTAAAAATTCGTCATTTTAGCTAAAAATTAATCTCCTTCGTGAAAATTGTACTATTCAGTTAAAAATTTGTTTTTTGCATAAAAAATTAATTACTTCGACAGAAAATGTAACTATTTGGTGGAAAGTGTAACTACTGTGGGAAAAGAAATCAAATGTTTGGTTGTTTATTTATTTTGCTAAGTTTCTAGAATATTTTCGAAGGCAATTTTGCGTAGCGATTTTTGTGTCAACAACTTCAAGGTTATTCGTTATCTCACAACTATACTAATTGAGATAATAAATAACCTTGAAGTTGTTAACGCAAAATTCGTTGCTCAAAATTTCAGTTAAAAATTCGTCCTTCAGTTAAAAATTAATCTCCTTCGTGAAATTTTTCCTATTTCGTCGTAAATAATTTTTTTTCGTAAAAAAATTAATTACTTCGACATAAAATGAAACTATTCGGTGGAAAGTTTAACTACTTTAGAAAAAAGCAACTATTTGGTTGAAAATTTATTTTGCTTAGATTCGAGAATATTTTCGAAGGCAATTTTGAGTAAAAATTTTTGCGTAAACAACTTAAAGTTTATTTATTATTTCACAACTATTCTAATCGAGATAATAAATAACCTTGAAGTTGTTTCCGCAAGATTTGTTACTCGAAAGTTCAGTTGAAAATTCGTCACTTTAGCTGAAAAATCATCCCTTCTGTGAAAAATTTAACTATTTCGTTGAAAATTAGTTTTTTTTTTTTATAAAAAAAATTAATTATTTCTACAGAAAATTTAACTCTTTGGTGTAAAGTTCAACTACTTTGAAAAAAGCAACTATTTGGTTAAAAATTTATTTTGCAAAAATTCGAGAATATTTTCGAAGGCAATTTTGAGTAACGATTTTTGCGTAAACAACTTCAAGGTTATTTATTATCTCACAACTGTACTAATTGAAATAATAAATAACCTTGAAATTTTCTACTCAAGATTTTTTACTCAAAATTTAAGTTAATAAGTTGTTTTAGCTTAAAAATAATACCCTTCGTAAAAATTTCATTATTCCGTTGAAAATTCGTTTCTTTCATAAAAAATTAATTACTTTGACAAAATATAACTATTCGGTGGAAAGTGTGACTACCTTGGGAAAAGAAATCAAATTTTTGGTTGAAAATTTATTTTTCTAAGTTTCAAGAATATTTTCTAAGGCAATTTTGAGTAACGATTTTCGTGTCAACAACTTCAAGGTTACTTATTATCTCACAACTATACTGATTGAGATAATCAATAACCTTGAAGTTGTTTACTCAACATTCGTTACTTAAAATTTCAGTTGAAAATTTGTCATTTCAGCTAAAAATTAATCTACTTTGTGAAAATTTTACTATTTCGTTAAAAATACTTTTTTTCATAAAAAAATTAATTACTTCGACAGAAAATGTAACTATTCGGTGAAAGTTTAACTACTTTGGAAAAAAGCAACTATTTGGTTGACATTTTCTTTTTCTAAGATTTAAGAATATTTTAGAAGGCAATTTTGAGTAAAGATTTTTGCGTAAACAACTTGAAGGTTATTTATTATCTTACAACTATACTAATTAAAATAATAAATAACCTTGAAGTTGTTTCCGCAAGATTTGTTACTCGAAATCTCAGTTAAAAATTTGTCATTTTGTCTAAAAAATCATCCCTCCTGTGAAAAAGTCAATTATTTTGTTGAAAATTGCGGTTTTTTATAAAAAATCATATCAATCTGGTAAGCAATTCAACTATTTGGTTGTTAATTTATTTTACTAAGTTTCGAGAATATTTTCGAAAAAAATTTTGATTAACGAATTTTGCGTAAACAACTTCAAAGTTACTTATTATCTCATAACTATACTGATTGAGATAATAAATAACCTTGAAGTTGTTCACGCAAAATTTTTTACTCAAAATTTCAGTTAAAAATTTATTATTTTGGCTAAAAAAAATCATCCTCTGTGTGAAAAAAATAACTTTTTTGTTGAAAATTCGTTTTTTTTTAAATAAAAAAAATGCCATTTGTTAAAAAATTCAACTGTTCGGTTGAAAGTTGATCTATTTTAGAGAAAATGAACGATTTGGTGGAAAATTTATTTTGCTAAGTTTCTAGAATATTTTTGAAGGCAATTTTGAGTAACGATTTTTGCGAAAACAACTTCAAGGTTATTTATTATCTCACAACTACACTAATTGAGATAATAAATAACCTTGAAGTTTTTTACACAAAAATTTGCTACTTAAAATCGCGCAATATCATTTTATGTCGTAATCAGTAATCTTCGAGGATATTCTAGAAGTACAGCACGGTCACAAACCACTTGATTTGTGGAATGGTCTCGATGTCGGTAACATGCCGGTAACAGGAATCTTGGGTTAGAAACCTTCTTACCGATCTACCTAAAAGCCAACCGGGGAAAATCTTATTTTTGACCGGAAAACCGGGTAAATATCCTGGACTTTTTTTAAATTTTAAGTAGAAAAAAAGTGAAATACATTTTTTTTAAATTAATTTTTTTATCAGTGTACCATTTTTAATTGGTGAGCGAAATAGAATTTGTATTGCGTGTCATGAAATACGTCTTGTCCCAATTGAGAGATTAATAAACCATTTGATGTCCTCAGTCATTCATGTAGTATCGTCGTGACATCATGTGGGCTCTTTAGTTAATCTTCTTTTATAACCCCTTGGCGCTATCACAATAGCATTTAAGTGATGTTGAGTTCTTTTAGTTTCTACAAGGGTTTGCCATTTCAGACTCTTTAATGTCTTCTTATTTTAAATTCAAATCTCATATGTTGCACTGATTTTTTAATTAATAACTCAATACAGATGTTAGACGCATTATTAAGAGACTAGAGTTTGCAGTGATTAGGAAACCTAAATCAGGAGACCTAATTTAAGAGACCTAATTTAGGAGGCCTAATTTAGGAGACCTAATTTAGGAGACCTAATTTAAGAGACCTAATTTAGGAGACCTAAATTAGGAGGCCTAATTTTTTATGTCAGAAAATAGTAGCATAGAGACAAACTACTAATAATAGTTTGGGTCCCTTATCACGTGTAGAACGCACCTGATAACAATCCTTAAAATTTTTTAAATTCTGTAAAAAATGACAAAATTTTTTAATAATACACTACCGTTCAGAAATTGTGCGTCTACCTCTTTTTTGATGTTTGATTAAGTTCTATTAATTTTAATTATATCAGCTCAATTTTTTTTTATCTTTTTAATTTTGAAAGTTGTTAAAATTCTTAATAAAATATCTAGGATGAAGCCAATTTTTCGAGTAGATATCAGACTTCACACTCTTTCCCCTATTACCCGATTTTTCCTATTTTTTCCTGTTCCTTTTTTCATAAAAATCCTGTTTTCAAGAAACATCACCTTTTTCTAGTTTTTCGCCTGAATCCAAACTAAATTAATAGAACCTTATAAGAAAACCATCTGTTTTTGGTCAAAATTTAATTATTTTTGTTGAAAAATTGATTGTTTTTGGTTGAAAATTCTAATTTCATGTTTTTGATTTAACTATTTTTTTTGTTGAAAATTTGTCTTCTTAGTCTAAAATTTAATCTATTCTTAGTTGAAAATTGAACTTATTTGTTAAAAAAATTTTTTTGTTTGTTAAAAATTAATTTTTTCTGTCTAAAAATTGAACTTTACCAGTTAAAAATTCAGCATTTTGGATAAAACCTTATCTCCCCGTTAAAAATTTTACTGTTTTGTTAGGAATTAATTATTTTGTTAAAAATTCAACTTTCAACCAAGCAGTTAATTTTTTCTACTAGAAATAATTATTTTCTACCAAAAAAGTAGAATTAAAAAAAAAAAATATATGAATTTTTAAACAAATAGTTGACTTTTCTACCAAAAAATTGAAATTTTAACAAAATCCAACTAAAAAAAAAAAAATTTCACCAAAAATCAAGTTGTTTTATCTTTAGTTAAAAAAATTTATTTTGAACTAAAAAACAAATTTCCAAGAATACATATAGTTTAATTTTCAACGAAACCATTTTCAACTGAAAGCAAGAATCTTCAATTAAAAATGATATATATAGTTCAATTTTTACTTCATAAAACTAATTTTTCATACAAAATACAAATTTTCAACAATATAGTTAAATTTTCAACAACAAAAAATTTTTTTTTGCCAAAATAGTTGAATTTTCAACCCAAAAAGGCAAATTTTCACTAAAACAATTGCACTTTCAACCAGAAAAAAAAGACTAACAAAATTGTTTAACTTCATACAAAGTAGATTAATTTTTCACGAAATAGTTGCATTTTCAGCCAAGATTATGAATTTTTAGCGAAGAAGATTAGGTAATTAAATTTTCAAGCAAGTAGTGAAATTTTTATCTAAAAAAGATCAATTTACAACCAAAAAATATCAATTTCAACTATAAATGAATTAGTTACGTTTTAACTTTAAAAAAATAAATTTTAAAATTAAAAAAATTTTTTTTGAATAATATAGTTAAATTTTTAATCAAAGGAAATAATTTTGTTTCAAAATAAATGGATTTTTAAACCAAAAAATTACTTTTTAACAAATTTGTTGAATTTCCTACAAATTTGATTATTTTTTCGCGAAGTAGTTGAATTTTTAACCAAGATCGTGAATTTTCAACGACGAAGATTAATTTTCAACTGGATTTGAACCTAGACTGTTATTGGATTGATACTGGATTACAAGTGGATTAACGTGGATTAGAAGTAGAATGTAATAGATTGCAAATGGATTACACTTGAACACGAGTATATTACTGCGAAACATTTGAGTATCATCGGATTACAAGTGGATTATGCTGGATTACAAGTGGATTATGCTGGATTACAAGTGGATTATGCTGGATTACAAGTGGATTACTTCG
>JAUELO010000179.1:81695765-81717935 GCA_032357855.1 Amphibolips quercusostensackenii | reverse complement strand
GTGTTGATAGCAGAGGATGAAGAAGGGATGATGGGATTAAAACAGGACTGGAGAAATACTCAGATGGAAAAAGATTAAATTTAAATGTTAAAAAGACAAAGATGATAAAGTTTAGAAAAGAAGGAGGAAGAAAGAAAGTATAGACTTGGAGATGGAAGGGAGTAAAATTAGAAAAAGCAAAGGTGTTTGAATATTTAAGATATACCTTGCAAGCAAATGGAGAACATAGAGCTCATATAAGATAAAGGATAAAAAAAGCGGCAGAAGTAATAAAACATCTATGGGGAATAGGAAAAAGAAGGTTAAAAAAAGATTGAAGAAGGAAAATGTGATTGTTTGATACGCTGTTATGGCCGGTATTAGGTTATGGAGCGGAGATATAAGGATAGAAGAAAAGGAAAGAGATTAAGAGTTTACAAAAAAGGTATATAAGGTGGACGCTAGGGTAGACTGGAAGACACCTGGATATATGGTGAGAGTAGAAGCGCAAAAAGATTAATTAAGTGCTAAAGTGGCAAAAAGTGCATTGAAATTTGAGACTATATTAAAGAAAGGAAAGGGACAAGAATTAGCGAAAAAGTGTTTAAATAAGATATAAAAAAAAGAGGGAGGGCGATAGAACTCACAAGATGAAAAATAGAAACAAAAGAGTTCTTCTGTGCTAGAGATATAGGAGAGGAAAACTGGAGTATGTTATGAAGAATTTGAGAGAAAGGACAGAGAAAAGCAATTAATAAAAAAATGGGGAACGATTGAAAAATCAAAATAAAATAAATGGTATAAGGTGATAAAAAAATAAGGAATACCAGAGTATTTAAAAAAGGGATGGGGAGAAAGAAGATGGATCAGAATAGCAAGATTTTGTTTGGAAAACAAGGTAAGGAAGGGATTGTATTGGGAAAAGAAAGGGTACAGAAAGTGCAGAATATGTGAGTGGGAGGAGGAAACATGGGAGCATGTCTGGGAAGGATGTGGGAAAGGAATAAAGATCAAGGAAGTTCACAAGAGAATGTGTTAAAGATCTTTGGGAAGGATGGAATGGGTGAGGAGTAGAGGAAGGAGTTGAAAGGGGCTAATGGGGCGAATAGAAGAGAGTGGATGTGTGGATGCAGAAAAAAATGTCGAAGTGAAACTGAGATAAAAAAAAAAGTGAAACGTAAAGAAAAAGGAAATGGAAGTCGCATAGAGCAGAAGCGTGAAAATCTGTATGTGATGATTATGAAGTAGTTTTAGTCGATCAGGTTGCCAATGCGCTCGCTTTCACACGCTCGCTTTCAATCGCTCACTCTCTCTTTAGACCTATATGTAGTATAGAAGTAAGAATCTAGATATAAGAATTGATGTAAATAGTTGCAAATAATTGTGAATGATAAAGATAAGTTATTATGAAGTTTGTAGATGGTCTTGTAAGAAACGGAGGTTATGTAAGCCCTTAGGGGACACATTATTAATAAAAAAGAAAAACGGTTAAGAAAAATTCGATCTACTTAAAAATATATTTCAGAAGCTTAGAAGTTTACGAATTATTCAAAAAAATTTCAAGATTCGAAAAGATTTACAAAATAAATAAAATATATTTAGATTTTGAAAATTATCAAATAAAATTTTGAAGCTTTCTAATTATTTGAAAAGTTTTTAGATAATAAACATAACTACGTGAAATTCCTAAAAAAGTTCTCAATAATTTTTAAAAATTAATTTTCAAGAGTTAAGAATAATACTAGAAATAACGAATTTCTGAAAATTTGTTAAATATTTTTTAACTTTTTACAAGTCTTATATTTTTTTTAAAATTTTTTTAATTTTTTCCTACAGTTGGCAAAATTCTATAAATTAAATTAAATATTACTTTTTCAATGTATTTAAAATCTTTAAAAATCTAGGTTGATTTTCTCATTAAATTAAAAAACTTCATAATAATATATTCTCAAGAACAAATAAATAAACTTATGAATAAATAATTATTACAATTTTTTATTTTGCATCGTAAATTATTTTTTACACAAATTAATATTCTGTTGTATCTTTATTTTATTTTTTAACTGAAAAATATTTTGGTTCAATAGTTGAGAAATAATTGAAGTAGTAGATTTTAAAAAACTTAGAAGCTATAAAAATAAAAAAATTCTTATTTGTTAGCTTAAAAATTTAAATAGCTTTGACACTGAGCATTCAAAACTTAAAATCAATTAATTTTACAACTGAGAAGTAGACGATTTTTGAATTTCAAGCGTTTAAAAATAAAAAAAGTTTAAATTTTAATTGCTGCAGAATCGTGTGATGCTTTGCGTCAAATTGTTAAAACCGGCAATGAGGTTCGGCGCTACCATCAAATGCTATGAAAAGGTAAAGTGGACAGCGATAGTATGCTGAATTAAACATTTAATCTCGTAGTGACACCATTACAGGAACTATCAAACATCACTAAAGATTCTAACAGTAAGAAGGTTAATCAAGTATTGCCCGAACTAAAGTATCAAATTCGGCAACCACCGACTGACTCAAGAAACCAAATCTAACAATTACTACTTCAAGAAATTATGTATAAGAATGTTAATCAGAATGCATTATTATTGACTAATGATGAATATGAAGAAGATGCTTCGGGACAGTCAGATATAACAATGGTTCAAAGAGATGCTGCAGCAGAGCCTGCTGACAGTTATCAGAGACTTACGCAGAGTTTATTGAGATGCTTCTTTAAAATCAGAAACAATATTTAGATATGGTCTGCGGCGCACGTAGACCAAACAATGCTTTCATTGTTTGTGATACACCTCTCTGTTCTGATGAATTATTAATCTGCATGGAAGATAAACAGTACTCGGAAACTGCTAGACAACTCGAATTGATATATAAGCAAGCACTGATGAGTCTTATATTAGCTTCAGCGTTATTAATAACTGTAAAAAAGTTTCAGCAACACAAACGCCCACAAAAAGCATCACTGATAACACTAAATTAATTTGCCTTAGTAGTGATACCAAGGACAAAAACATTATTGACAAATTGTTTTCACGCAAGCAATACTCTAAATTGATGGTTCTATGTCCCAATGGTAGGTAGTAAGTAAAAGCTGAACAACAAAAATACGCTTACTATGATAATCCTTTTAAACTAATAAGTAATATTTAATTGTACCTGACATTACAGGCTAAAGGCAACCAGAATTATCAAAATGATTTCCTCTACAACAATAAGAAATTGCGTAAGTTTTACACACATATATCAAGTAACTGTAGAGTCACTTTTTTTAGCATTACCATCACCACTTTCACCAGCAACACCCCCACCCTCATAGCTGTAACTAAAATCGGGCTGCTATATAAAACATGTCGAAATCGATTGCATGACTGTCACCCTATATGTAGCATTAAGATAACTTTTACTTGACAATATTGTCCTAAAGTGTGTTCATGAGTCGAGACCTTAAAGAGGCATTAGGTATACTAATGCAAGAAATCAAAAAAACTTTTCATCAACGTCATTTAGTATAATGAAAGTTACTGTCAAAAAATAGCGTCGCTCAAGTTTTTTGAATCTCAAAGAACAACCAAAGATAATAACAGCAATAACTCAAATCATAATAGTAGTAGTACTTGTCAATTAGCAGGTTCTCCCAGCTGCTTGATACACCTACTTTCAAGACACGTTTTTTGCACAGCTCTCTCCACACATACCCAATTCTTTAAAAAATTGTTTTGTTTGGCATGGCTGTAAAAATTTTATATAGCATGTTCAGACAACTTATTGTCCTGAAGTTCACGGGGTTTGACAAGTGGCCTTTTTTGGTAGAAGTAGAGTGCATCCTAATACCAGACACTACGGAATGGACGTCTCCGACTTTCAGTATAATTTAAAGATGCGGGCTAGATGTCAGTGTGTAGAAGTAAACTTTTACAATGAGAATTTCTTGAAACCATCTGGTCCTAAATTGGAGATGTTCTTTGTGACCCTAAGTGCTTTCTCTACTTCTTCGTCAGTGATTGATGGATGCTGCCTAATAGATGTTCGGAAATTGTCGCATAGTTCTTTAAAGCGACAAATATTCTGACTGCCTTCCTTCAGTTCCAATGGTGAGATCTTGTAAACTTTTCTCTAAAAAGTCTTTGTTTCGCCGGGCTGGGGTATATTTTTGACATAAACATAAATGTCGCTGGAGAAGCGCAATAGTTAGCGAGAAACTGAATAATAATTAAAAATAATTTCTAAATAATTGTAACCACTTCGAACTCTATTTCTCTAAAACAGTAATTGTAATACAGATGATGCAGCAAAAATTGTAGCTAATGCAATCTGTAAAAAAGATGACATGTAATATATCTACTTCATAGTATCTGGCTGGAGGTTTCCTACCAACTACAGATCTCTCATCACGCAATCAACAAGTATAAGCTGCTGAACATCGGGAACAACACTGTTAAGAGAATACCCAGACTATCATAAGGAAAAGGAAGCCTAGTGTGGAAGAAAAAGTGGCTCAGAGAAAGTTAAAATTATTTCTCTGCTTCATTTCGACTTTCTTGTGATACTCTACTTACTCTGGACAACCCGCTTGAATCAAAGGAGGTATGTAGACAAAAAAATATTGAACCTTAAGTCGTGTGCCCTGCGACTTAACATCTTGCGTTATCTAGCTGGTCGCAGAGTGCTGAATCTTAAATGTCTTTAAAATAGGATTATATAAGAGACAGCGCATAACCTCCTAAATGGACAAGACACGCTTTTTGAAATGATCAAAAAATACCAAGAAGGAGGGTTTTATTCTTGTGTGCCGAGATAATTTTTGTGCACAACTTTACAGCATTATCTTTAATATCGCTCCGCTAAATACTTTAAGAAAAATAGAGTCGATTTTTGAGAAAGATATGTGTTGAACGTACTGGAAACACATATTCTCGAATGATGTTTCTGTTGCGCACTGAAGGCCTGACTTATTTCATCGTGACAATTCATATTCATCATCGAATTTCCGGCAGCAGCCGACAAAAACATCTAAGCTAAGGAGAATTCAAAGAAAGAGGGCTAAAAAGACCTTATAAGGGAGTTGCGACAGTTGTATCCAGAATATTTTGTTAAGCAAGTCATTCTGATCATCAGTGCTTCCAGATGGGCCAAGCTTGTACTGGTTCCTAGCCTGAAAAACATCCTAGCGTTTTAACGAACTGCTGAAAAACTTAAGAAATAGTTCTTTATAATTTATAATTTTTCATGATGAGAACCGGAGGACTTTATCAAGAACAGATGCCATTCTAAAAAACTAAACAAGTACTGGGTCAACCAGTGCTTGTTAGTCAATGTAACGGACCCGCCAACACCGCTGCGGTCAAAGATCACTTTCATTGCAAAGGCAGAAAAAAGTATCCCACCAGCGCAAAAATTTGTTTGCTTAAATCCGCGACAAGCAAACTAGGAATTGCACACAAATTCCACTTTTTTAAAAAAACAAGCACTTCAAATAATAAAAGAAATGCAAATAATTATATTTTCTTATTTGTAACTTTTTAACTACTATAAATATGAATAAAATTAAATGCATCAACGTATAATTCTAGTCAAGGATGCTTCAATTATTTTTGAACACAGTCACCTTTTGTTTCAAATTCAGAACTTAGATTTAACCACAAAACTGTGTCTCACAGCCCACTCTGCATCAGAGGTATAATGCAGAGGTATAATGCAGCTAAAACAATTGTACGCAGCGAAAATGTTATGCTTTTGTTGAAACCTAAGTTTTGGGTAAGCGGAGATTCTGGAAAAAAATGTTTTCCAAATTTTTTAAAAGTCAGGAAGCTAAACGGGTTTGAATTTTTAGAATTCTATTTTTTTTTAAATCTCATATATATTTCAACTTTATGACAGAATTTTAATAATTGTTGTGATGTAGCGTACAAGTTGTAGGCCTTTTCAGAACAATTTCCGAAAAGAACGTGTTTAAAAAGAAGCTCAGAAAAAACTAATAGATCTGTATTTCACGTGCAATGATCGGCAAAGTAGGTCAAGAAAAAAATATAAAGTAATTTTTTCATCGACGACGTGATATTCGATAATAGATTTAATGATTTCACGATGATTTATTATAATAAAAGAGTTTTTTCAGGCTTCAATCGTGTGAATAACTACGAATCTTGCCGACGTTTCGTGAACGTTGCAGTTCACTTCTTCAGGGCAACCTGAAACTGAAGTTTCAAGTTGTGTTGTTCTTATACATATGCTCTCTACGATGCCTGTGATTGGCCAGAACGCCCTACTATGAAGGGTGGTTGAACCTGGTTGGCCAAACAAGTCTTTTTCAAAAAAATTGGGAGAACGGAAAGCCAAATTGGATTAGTATTATATCCGCTGTCCCTATCAATGTTATTAGGGTGTTTTAAGATTTCAATTGATTCTCTGTTATTTTTAGATAATATTTCATGTTTTTGCGATAATGGTAGTTTTGTAAAATAAAATGCTATGTCCAGTTTCGATATGATGCTCAACTAGTGCTGATTGCGTGAAATGTTTCAGCCTGACTTTACTCTCATGTTCCTTTACACGCTAGCTCACCGCTCTCCCGGTTTCCCCAATGTAGACTTTGCCACAAAAAAAAGGGATTTTATATACTCCAAAATCACTGATAGGTGCCTTTTTATCTTGAAGCCTGTTTAAAAGTTGTTTTATTTTTGCAGGTGATTTGCATATGTTTGAAGTATTGTGCTTGTTGAGAATTCTTTCTATTTGTTCTGTGACACCTTGGATGCAGGGTAGAATGGTGGTCGTTTTTCTTTCTCTTTCTTTAGTAGATTATGCTGACTTGTTATTTTGAGTGTATTTTCTTATTGCCTTATCAATTTGTTTATAAGTGTAATTGTTTTGTATTAGAATTTGTTCAACGTTTTGTAGTTCCTTTTGTAAGTTATCTTTATCTGTAATGGAGACAGCTCTGTAAACGAGGAAGTTGATGACCGATCGCTTTTGCCCTAAAGAAGTGAACTGCAACGTTCACGAAACGTCGGCAAGATTCGTAGTTATTCACACGATTGAAACCCGAAAAAAGTCTTTTATTATGACGTGATACTTGTTTATGATAGTATTATTTTATTTTCAAAAATTGTGCAAACAAATCCTCTTTTTTCAAAAGATTGCATTCACGTAAACTCGCATTCATTCTTACCGGAAACCTGTTGATTGCGACGGCGCGTGATCATGACTTTTAGTGGCTGCTTCAAGTTTGTTCATCTTTACATAAAGATTAGGAGAAGGAATTTGTAAAAAGTTAAAAATTTTTAACTCTGCTGTTATATAACAAATTTTTTTAACAATTAAAGAAATCGCATTATACAAATCCTTTCAAAATTAAAAAAGCTTTTATTGAAAAAAGAACGCCGAAGTCGGATGAATACTGTAGGCTAAAAATGGATTTGTCCACAAGTACTTTTTTTTCCATCGTGTGTCAGGATAGCTCGGGAAAATTGTCGGTATCGATTAAACAAAAATTATCGATACTAATATTTGGACTTCTGTCAAAAATTCAAATTATTTTGGTTTTCTTATCAAATATTAATTTTAAGATTTGCAGTTATAAAAATATGTTAAAACAAAATGATAAATATTTTGAAATAATTTTTGTAATTCAACAGTAATTTGAAAAAAGTTATAGGAACTTTCAATCATTTCTAAGAATATTTATAGGCTTGGAAATGATTCAAAAATAAACTAAGTCCTAAGAAGATATCATACAGTTAAAAAAATTAGATTTTAAAAGATTTAAATAAGAGAAGTTTTGTAAGAATTTAAAAAGGTTTTAAGGCAACAAACATTTTTTTTTGATTTGTGGGAAAATTCAAAGTAATATTTTATTAAGAAAAATTAGTTTCAGAAGAAAACTAAAAAATATTTTAAAACGTTTTAATGATTTCCTGGAATTTCGTGAAAAATTCTAAAAGATTTAATGTCAATTTTTCAATTTTTAAGATTGTTAAAAAAAATGTGAATGATTCTAATTTTTTTAAGCGGTCAAGACAATTACAAGAAGTTTGAAAAATAATGTTAAATTTTAAGTATATTCATAACAATATGAACAAAATTAAGTTTTTTTACGATTTTAGAAAAAATGCTTGATAAAAATTTTGAAAGGATCCGAGAAAATTAAAAAATGCTCTTAACATTCTAGAGGAAATTCATAATCATTATTTTTTTCAAAATAAAAAGGCGCATATTGCTTGTTATAAAACAAAATAAAAATAAAATATATATATACAAAAAATATCGGACCCCCCCCCCCCCCTATCAGCAAAAATATGCGTTTCCGAGAGAAATGTTTTAGACAAAAGTTTCAGAGTTTTGGACGAGGATCTGAATGGTGACCTTGAAGCTGACCTTAGAGTTAACCCTAAGGGTTATTCCCAAGTCAACTTTTATTTTCATAATGAAAGCCCCTATTTTTGACACTGACATTTATAAGAACGCAAAATTTAACGTTCAGATATACATTAAGGTGATGCATTGGCAGTGACAAAAATAGGTAATTTCATTTGAAAAATAAAAGTTGACCTTAAAATTACCTTGAAGGTCAACGGCAAGGTCAGCTGCAAGGTCACTATTTAGATCCTCGTCCAAAACCCTTGGTTTTAAACCCCTTGCTGATGGCGGAGAAGGAGGAGGGTCCGATACTTTTTGATGACCCTGTATATATATATCTTAAAAAGAAATGGGTTAAAAAAATTAATAGTTATTTGAAATTGCTATATTGTATAAAAACTTGTTTTCCTCTTAAATAAAAAAAAAACTATCAGGTTGCATGAAGATTATATAAAAAGTGCGATAAATTTACATAAAAAAATAAATATTACAGACATTTATAGGCAGCCTTAAATCTATTTTTCTTTATTTTTATCGCCAAGCATCACAGGTAACATCATTTAGCAATAGTTCAGAGAAAAAGTAATTTTCATTTCCTTTTAAAATGAGTCAATATTCGTTTATATAACTTGTTTATAAAATTAAAAAATAATAACAAATGAAGAATTTACCTAAATATGCATTTATTTTTATAATTTGTTTCTTGAAATTAAAAAATGTCGAAGGAGACATATAAATCACTAAATAAAACATGTGAATCAAAAAGTGGTGTCAAAAAATATTAAACATTGCAAAAAAATTAGTGTCTTCTACAAAGGCAATGCTTCAGCAATTAAATAGAGTGCCTCTCTCAGAAATAAATATTTTTTTTTAATATATAGTTTTTTGCTCTCAAATTGATATATTTTAACAAAAAAATAAGCCTGAATTTTTCTAATATAAAATCTTTATGAACATTATTAAAACTTTGAAGATGTGTGATATAAAGAACTGAAAATCAAAAGACAAACTTTTCTTCTCCCTAGCGTATTTCCCAAAATATTGTGCGTGCTTAAGATGCCATTAATTTAAAATTGTATAATTATAAGGCCTTAATTAAATCTTTTTTGAAATAATTTTAAAATCCTGTAAAATTATAATAATTGTTTGAAAATCTTTCAGATTCTTTCTCGTCATACATAAAAAATTTTTAAACTTAAAATTGATCTCTCATCATAAAATTCATATCAACAGCACGCTACTGACATTAAATTTATCTAAAAGTATCAATAACTTTTTTTGTCGCAAAAAATGATGAATAATACATCTATTGCGTTGTTAAAATCATATTTTTGTGCACTTGAAACTTGACAAAAATTTTTTTTTTGAGGATATAAAAATAAACACCTATACCTGTTTTTAAGTATTTGTCAAAAACTGTTTTATTTTTTGCTGAAATCAAATAAACTGTGTGAAAATCACAAAGGTTTCACACGCTAACTAAATAAAAATGGCAAAGTATGCAAATAAGATAAAACAATTAATTGCATTTAAAAATCAATGCTAAACTTTGACAAAATACCGGATTGACTTACTTATCATGAAATTGAAATTTTGCTGTCAAATACAAAATATGATATAGATAATTTTGAATTCAGCATTCATATTTGATTCTTTAGACAAATAGTTTATTGGCATTAAATATATATGCAGCATTTTAGTGAATATGAATCTTACAAAAAACTCGCCATTTCGATATATTTATTATTGTAGACTTCTTATTATTCTTATCAGACCATTAAGTACATACTTATCTTAATTTTAATGATAAGAAAGTGCTTTTTTTATAATCAAAACATAAATTGTATGATTTGACATTTGACTTTGATATTAGTTCTATGTTTATACGTCCCTTAGAAGGCTTTAAAAACAAAAATTTTTTTTTTCTTTTGCAAAAATCTCACAGAATATCTTCTCTATAGAGGCAATTTTCGAACAGATTTATATTTGTATGTACCTAGATGTTTGTTTGATTGCCGTAGGAAATTTTTGACATACTGAAGGTATTACATAAGCACATGTGGTGGCCTACTCTCCTAGTCTATACAGATAAGACACTAAACAAATACAGACAGGTGTACCTTGTTTGTAATAAAGTAGTCAGTTATTAGCTTTTACATGTGTCTTCCTACAGGTTCACACATTAGGAATGTGATAGAACTGGTAAAAAAATTCCGTGTTGATATGACTGTGTCTCGGTTTTTGAATAACTCCAAAGTCCCTGTAATTATGATGAATTTGATGTGACATTTGATATGAAGGTTTACTGTAATATAAAACGAGTAGTTTTTATAAAATTTTAGAAACACATGTCGTTTTTAGAAACTAAAAATTGATTGGTCTTTGTAAGTCGTTTGTAAACGCAGAAAAAGCTGTGGGTGGAACCAAAAATAATGACTGCGAAGCTTCGTTAGAAGAGAATCAAACGAAAAAAACTGCGTCTTGCAAAAAAATTTTTGCAGTGAATTTTATTTGCAAAAACTTTTTTCTCAAATGGAATTTAAAAAAACAGTAATTTTGTGGATCACATCACTTGAAACATTGAAAATAAAAACTCAAAAGCCTTCTATTGTATACACTGGTAAAAGGTTTGAAGATGCATTAAAAAGACAAAAACTCCTTTTTTCTAAAGACAGATAAAATTATACCAAACGTACTTCATTTTAAAAACACTTCTCAAACTTTTCTTAAGATGCATTTTCTATAGATACTGTGTTTATGAAGAATCTCCTAGAACTCTTTTTATAAAAATTGACGTTAAGGATATAAGTTTCAATAACAAGAATCTTATTTATAAAGAATTTTCATCATAACTTTTTTATTTTTTTTTAGAAAACATCTTTGTTTGCATTATCTTGTTTTGTCATTGTTTGTACAAAAAACGTAAAAATTCAATTGATAAAAAAATGAATGCTTTTGATTCCTTGATCATTTAAGTACCTGCAAATCCAGCCAAAAAATTCGAGTCTAAAAAGGTGGGATTTTTGAGAAAATCGATTTCTAATATATTGAGCAAAAGTTTTTACTTTTTCAAAACAAATTTCAAATACACAAAACTCAGCAAAAAAAAATTTCTTAAAACGTCAAAATACGTTTCGTTTTCTTTCTTTTAAAGAACCAACATATTTGAGAGCCAAATGATGCTGTAACAAGAAGTTGCCTGTCTGGATTAAAATGTATTTTATCGGACTAAAAATTTTTTTTATTAAAAAAATTATGCACTCAAAATCAAATTCTGAAACAAAACTTTTGAAAATATACTATTCATTTTTTTTTTTTTTGTAAAATTACATAAAATTCAATGTTTGCAGATACTTTGGACTTGGGATAGGCTAGAAAGAAGCTATTTTTTAAAGACTAATACAGTACTTTTTTGGATGTTTAAGTGAATAGTTTGACATAATAAAATTTAAATTTAACCTCTTTTTTATGAAAATATATTAATTGACCTCTTTAAGAAAAATTGAGTTTTCTCAAAAGCGTTAGTCGTGAATTAAGGGCATATACAAAAATGTCACTTGACATGGTTTATATTTGCTGGCTTTTTTAATCCGAAGTTATAAAATGAGATAAAATTTTTATTTTTTTTTCTGGTTTCCCAGACCTAGCAGCTACAAGCTCGTGACTTGTTTACTGACAAAGTTGGTTCGTGTAGTGTAGATGACGCAGCTTGTTTACAAGATTCAAAATATTGCCATCTAATTATTGTTTTAACACAGTTAAAAATTGTTCACATGACATGAATCGAGGAAAATTAAATCAGACTTGGAGTTGTTGGTTTCAACTAAACGCGGATCAGGAGTAGGGGCACGACTGCTAACCCAACAAAGGTCCAGATTCGAATTCAAATTTTTTTGGAGGTGGTAATTTGAAATTCAGATTGCCCCCTATCCCTATCACAGATGCTCCCTTCCCAAAAAAACCTTACTCTAGTTTCGGCCCTGATTCTGTATATAAGCTGTGAACGATGCAGAAAAAAATTAATTCAAAATGAATTCTACAATCATCGCCCTCTTCGCTGTGCTCTGTATAGCTCTTTTCGTTGGTGTCCCAGCTGGGACTCTAACGAAAAGAGGAATACAGAGCAGAGCAAAGAGGGTGCTGATTGCAAGATTCATTTTGAATAATAATTTAAATTTTCTGGTTCGTTCACCGCTTAGAGACAGTGACAGGGGTGAGTTTGAAGAAGGTATTTTCACTTGGTGAGGGAGGAAGCATCTAGAGATTATGGAAAACAACCTAGAGTTTGTACTAAAACCTTCATAAGAATCCTTTGTCCATTTTATGTGAAAACTTCTTAACTTTATTAAAAAAATCAACAGGCAGTTTTTTTTGAATTCTGTGAATAAGCTACGTCACATTCAGATCAGTCTTCCACATTTTTCATTGGTCGCTTAAAGATTGGTTATACCCTTGCAAAGTTGAATATGCTACTATGAGAAAACTTCGAGTCAAAGAAGCAAATGTTGATGCGCAGGAAAGCAGGCAGGCTCTACAAGCATGATGATTGCAGAAAAATAATTAGCTTAAAATTTATAAAAATTACAACTGCAATTACAAAAATTGAGCTTTTCTTTGTAAGTTCTTCTTTTGATTGGAATGAAGTTTAGTGCAAAAAAAAATTAAAAGGACAAGCAACATTATTCATCACCAGGTGAGTAATTTTACATACATATAAATCTAGAGTACGTACAACTAGTACATTGCTACATCGTTGCAATTTTTAATTGATAAGCATTATCTTAAATACCTTAATATCGTAGATAATTGCGTAAAATTAATAAAATCATTTGAAATATTTGTAACTAGAGAGCGTGCATTGAAGGAAGTAAAAAAGACAGTATCCTAGCCTAGTGTTTTATATCATGAGCATAATAACTAAAGAAGATACTTGTAAGAAATTTTTAAACTTTTCTGAAATTTTTTCTAAGATCTATGAAAAAATATTTCATTTTATTTTTTTAAGACCCTTATATTAATTAAGAATATGCACTACGTGCAATACATTTTAAAAGTCGACTAATCTTTAAAATCTTTTATATAAAAACACGTGGCCTTCTTTGGTAGCGATCATGATAGCTGCCATTTACTAACTCATAGGGTGATCTCTTGATTCAAAATTAAATTCAATAAAAGTAAAAAAGCAGATTCCTAATTTTATCGATCATTATTGATTATCTCGATTTATATATTTTTACTATTACTTTTAATAACAGCTCTAATCTTTCAGATGTATTTAATACATGAGATATGCAATAATTTAATAAAATTAATAATATTTTCTACGAAATTGTCAATCTGTGATACAATTGAATATTTTCTATTATTTTCATAATAAATTTTTATTTTATTTTTTAAATCCTTTTATTGCCATTACATCCTTTTTAAAATATTTGTAATGTTGTGAAACGAGTATCTGAATTAAATTCTCGAAATTATATTGACATATATTTTTATTTGAATTGGTTTAAGAGGTTATTTATGAATAAAATATTCAGAAATGCGATTCAAAATTAAAAACAAATATAATGCAGACATTTTTTAATGTTTCAATAAAAATAATTGTTTAATGCTCTTTATGCTGTGAACTGAATAATTAATTATTTTTTGATTCTTTTATGCTTAGATTTTCTAGAATTATCTTACAATGTTATTAATTATTTAAATTTTCAGAAATGGAAGTTCAAACTTGAAAAAATATATATAAAAAAAATTATTTCAATGTTTCATTAAAAATTATAGTTTAATGCTTTTTTATTTTGTAAACTGATTGATTAATTATTATCCTTTTACTTTTTCACAATATTAAGTCGCACAAGATTGAAAGTTATTTTTTTCTTTGAATTTAAGTGACATGCAGTGATTATTCACTTGAATATAACCTGTATAATAAAAGTTTATTTTTATTTGAAATACCCCTATTCTAATTGTATAATTTTTCAAATGCTGCTGATGTTGTAAAATATGTATGTAAATTCAATTTTTTAAATTGTAATATATGTGAATATGTTTTAATTTCTTTCTGAAATAAGTATAAAAGATTTATAAAAAATTAAAATTTCAGAAATGAAACAATTTTAAAAATGTTAAGTAAAAATGATTTGAATGTTTGAAAGAAAATAACAGTTTAAAGCTTTTCATGATGTTAACAGACTATTTAATTATTAGATGATTAGTAATTTTTTAACAATATTAAGTTGCATAAAGATTGAATTTTAATTATTTTTCATTAAGCCACATAAGTTGATTATATATCTTAAGGTTATGTAATTCAATATCAGCTATAACTACTATAACCAAATTACAGTATGCGAAAAATACCTTTATTACAGTTATTTAATTTTTGTACATTTTTGTTATGTTGTGAAAATAATCCCTGCTTTGATTTCAAAATTATATGTACGTATATTTTTATTTTTGAATAAATCATTCAAAAAGTTTATTAATTATTTAAATTTCCAGAAAAATATCAGGTAAAATTGATATGAATGATTTATTGAAAATAATTGTTTATTCATCTTTATGTTGTAACCTGATTAACTAATTATTGGCCAATTATTTTTTTTTGATTATCAAATAACATAGGATTTAATTTTAATTGTTGGCGATTAGGTAACATAAATCGATTTTTTACTTCCAGATTATGTAATTGAACATTAGATATTATTTTGTGATAAAAGTTGCTATTTTATTTAAAATACATCTATTATAATTACAAAATTTTTTTAAGTGCTTTTGATGTTGTTAAATGAGTATCTAAATTCAATTTTTAAAATTATATGTTAATACGTTTTTATTTTTTCGAAACTTAGTACAATAGGGTTCTTCATTATCAAAATTTTCAGAGATGGAATCTCAAGTTGAGGAAAAAAATTTAGAAATTTTTTTTAAATTTTGATAAAAGAAATTATTTAACGCTTTTTACGTTGTAAACTAATCGATT
Organism: Amphibolips quercusostensackenii; assembly: GCA_032357855.1. Classification (NCBI taxonomy): domain Eukaryota; kingdom Metazoa; phylum Arthropoda; class Insecta; order Hymenoptera; family Cynipidae; genus Amphibolips; species Amphibolips quercusostensackenii. The sequence continues at coordinate 81,702,613 of JAUELO010000179.1, read as the reverse complement.
ATTTTTGGATTAATCTTTTGACAAGATTGAATTACATTAAGATTCAATTTTTAATTCTCTCTATTAAATAACATTAATTAATTATTTATTTTTAAAACATATAACTAATATTGGCTATAATTTTTATGATTGAAGTTTATTTATATTTTACATATCTCTGTCACAATTATATAATTATTTAAAATGTGCGTGCTGTTTAAAAATGAGTATCTGAATTCCATATCTAAAATGATATGTAAATGTTTTGATTTTTTCGAAAATCAGTTTCAAATTTTACTCATAAATTAAATTTTTAGAAATGAAAGTTTGAAAAAATATGTATATAAAGTAAAAATTATTTAAATTTTCCAATAAAATAATTGTTTGATGCTTTTTATGTTATCAACTAAATAATTAATTATTAACTGATTCTTTTAAGACTGAAATTTTCTAGAGTTAGTTTAAATGGTTATTAATAAATTGAAATTTTATAAATAGGAGCTAAAATTAAAAAGAGAATAATAAGAATTAAAACAAAAGTCAGCACGCTCATGCGTGTGGGTATAATAGTCTAGTGATTTATAAAATCGACAAAAATACATATATTAAATTTCTGAAAATTTTGATTGAGACTTTTTAAATTCAGAAAAAATGTAAAGGATTCTCTATAATTCTGTTCAAGCGGTCTTAATTTAAATTAAAAATATAATTTCTCCTGACAATAATGACTGTTGAATTTCTTAATTAATTTTTTAATTCTCATTAAAGAAGATATCATTCTTTTGTAAACTTTGACACCCTGTCCTCCCTTCTTTGTCAAATGTCCACGCTATGATGCTCTTTAAAACCAAAAAACCGGTTTTTACGAATGTGTCGGTCTGTATGTATGTTTTGGATAAAAATTCAACAACTTAGAGCATTTACAAAATTTTTTAAACCATTTTTTCAAAATTAAAAATTTTATTTGCCGCTATTTGCAGTTCTCAAAAAGTGGAGCAATTTATTTTTATCTCTGTTTTGTTATACAGAAAATTATCAGTTCTAGCATTTGAAAAATTAAAAAAAAAACGTAAACGTAAAATATTTAGCCAAACAACTGATCACGAGAAAAAAGGTCAGGAAAAGAAAAAGGTTGGTTTTGATAGCCCTACCAGATTATTATAACAAATTTTTGAGCTTTCTTGAAAAATACAAAATTTAAATTTTCAGACAAAAAATGCGTGTTACGAAAATTTTGTCTTTCAAGTTTAAAAAAATTAAAAAAATTTAATTTTACAGTTAAAATTTGCAAGATACGAAAATGATAAATCTGAAAAAAATTGTACATCCCAAAAAAATCTGCAAAGTATTGAAATTAATTTTCAATAGGGTGCGTAGTTTTTATGTTATTTGTAAAATAACATTGAAATTAAAAAAATAAAAATTTTTGGACGAACGACAAAAGCTGCGAAAAAATCCAATATGTTAACATGAAAAAGAGCTAAAAATTTTGTACTTATAATTTCTTGATGAGGTACGGAGCTTTTGTTGTAATAGGAGGAAAGAATATTTGAAATAACAAGATCTACGAATCTGTGAAAAGTCTTTTTTTAAGAAGATGTAGTTTTTCTTTTCATTTGTAAAACATAACGTCAAAAATAAAAAAATTAGCTTTCTAAGCAAACTGCACAATCTAAGAAAAAAATGACTAAACAAAAATTGTTAATCCAAAAAACAGCTACAAATTTTTGATTAAAAATCGCCTTTCTGGTTAGAAAGTTCATCATTTGAGTTGAAGATTGATCTTGATGAAAAATTTGACTATTTCGTTGAAAATTCGTGTTTTAACATTCTTATTCTATTTCGAAAGTATTATTATATTATCATATAGCCGAACAATTTATCCTAATTATTTTTTTTAATAAAAAAAAATTATCAAAGACTTATAACACTTTTAAAATTAAAAAAAAAAAGAAAATGCAAAAAACACGTTGCTTTTTGAAAGCCTTACAAGAATATCATGACGACCTTTTGAAATTTTCGAAAAATCACAAAATTTAAATTTCTGATAGCACAAGAAATAATAAAAGATCATAAATTTCATTTTGCGTTTAAAATATGCAAGATAGAAAAGATAAGTATGCAAAAAAATATCTACAAATGTGTTTTTAATCACTTTTTGACAAGACGCGTGATTTTTGTTTTATTTGTGAAAAAATGAAAAATAAAGAAATTAAGTTTTGTGGTAAATGACACAAGCTGCGGAAAAATGTATTTACACAAAAAAAGTTGCAAATTTGTTACAAATTATTTTTTTATAAAATGCATAGTTTTTTTTTGATTGTCAAAAATGCCATTGAAATAAAAAAGTTATTTTCATATGACTTGAGTTTTTTTTCACAAAGAAAAAAATGTCATTAGAAGAAAGGAAATTCCGCTCTTCAGACATAAAGCAGAAAAATTTTACTTTAAGCCAAACAAAGTAAGATAAGAAAAAAACTTACGAACACAAATGTTTACTTTTAAATAAATCTATCAAAGTCATTTTTTGTAAAACAAAAATCCAATAATAAATAAAATTACATACGTACAAGAAAATAATTCAATAAAGAACTATTCTTATTTTATACAAGATCAATAAAGACTTAAAAATTGAATCAGTATATTATTTTCGTAATAAAATGAAAGGGTAATTTTAATTTCTAAAAATCATGATATATGATATACTAAATGTGAGATAAATAAATATGAAAAATTAAGCCTGATGTGCGTTTATTTAAATGTAAATATGTTTTTTAAGGCCAATTTTTATAATATTTGCAAGTAAACTTTTTGTTTCTATCCAAGTCGAGTACGAAGGTCAAAAGGCACGAAGGACGAAGATTCATATCTTTACCTAAAATATGAATTAATAGGTTAAAACTTTGATTTTTCCTTTAGTTAAAAATTAATTTTTTGAACTGGAAATATATTTTTTTATGCTGAAATTTTTTGTTTTGTTTTCAGGAAGTTCTTTATTCAATGAAGCCGACACTATAGAGTATTTTTTCTGATGAAGGAGACATTGTCAGACCTAAAAACATCTTAGAATTCATACAACGGTAAAATAATTAAAAAAATCATGACCTGTTTTTTATACAAATTTTTTTCTATCTGAAATAACAATTATTTTTTACTTGTTTTAGCGTTTTCAAAAAAACCGATTATCAGGGCATGAGAGGGGCGAAAACGCGGGGAAAAACCTACATACAGTAAATGCGCTGGTGCTCAATAAGGTTGAAAAAAAGCATGAGACTTAGACCTTTGAACAACTACTGCTACTATTTTTTGTGAAAAAGTCTACTATTAAATTTCTAGTTCAGAATTTGTGTTCTTTGTTTAAAAATTCTACTATTTGTTTAAAAATGTAATTATTTTGTTAAGCATTTATATTTTTTGGTTAAAGAGTCATCTTTTCAGACAGAAAAGTCTTTTTTCTTGGTTGCGATTTAAACTTTTGAAGTTTTAAATATAATTCCTTTGTAAAAAATTTAACAGTTTTGTAAACAAGTCTTTGTATTTAGGTGAAAATGTCTTTATTTTGGGTTAAAAATTTGTATTTTTGGGTTAAAAACTTAATTACCTTGTTGAAAATAATCTTTTTTTTTACAACCATTTTGATAGGAATTAGCATTTTTACTAATAATTAACATTTTCAGGTTAAAAATTTTGATTCGTTTTGTAAAATTTTTGTCGCTTCGACGTAAAAAATCAATAACTTGGTGCAATTTCTTTATCTTACTCACAAAAAAGTATTTTTTAGTTAAAAATTCAACTTTTTTGGAGAAAATTTGTCTTCACTGTTTAAAATCCATCTTTTCTAATAAAAATTCAATCCCTTTTAGTTAAAAATGCAAATTATTATCTGAAAGTTCATTTGTTTTTATTAAGAATTCAATTTTACGTAAGCTTGATAAAAAAAAAACTTTTCCTTTAATTCCTTATACAATGGTTTTATATTTAAGAATATGTTTGTTAAATTTAATTTTGAAATTAAATAAAATTAAAAATCTTAAAAAACATTTCTTTCGTACAAAGATATGGGCTTGAAGGTTTTTTTTATATAAAAGGGTTGATTATATATTGTTAACCGAAAAATAACGCTTGTAAATTTGTCTACCTTAAAGAAATTATGCAATGTAAATAGATTCAAAAATTTATTAAAATCTCTACAAAAATCATTATTATATTTTCTATATATGCTACTGTAAATATTTGATGCATTGCAATAATTTTTTTCAATTCGTTCTTTCAGGGCCTTAATAAACCTAATTTTAAATCAAACTGTGTTTATTTTATAATAATGAACAATTCACTTTCTGACTGTATATGTTTGTTATTAACTATGTACAACATACTTCCTACAAATATGAAAAAAGTACCATAATTTATTATGATTTATCTTACAGTGAACTCATTCTAATAAAATAAAGAACTTTCAGACTCTGTTTACACTCTCACTTGACATTGTATAATGTTTATTGTTCAAACAATGAGATGCAGAATTTCATTTCACAATTAATGTATCATGAATAATAAAAAAAGTATGTCCAATTCCAATCATTTTTTGGGTTAACTGAAGAGATCTCAGAGAATTTAAAAACAATAAAAAGAATGCAAGAAATTTTAATGCACTTTAGGAAACATTTTTATTTGAAGAAAAATAATTGTCTATGTAAATATGAATGAAAAAATATAATGTACAAAGATAGTTTCTTCTAAGTAGATTGTATGGAAAATATAGCATAAACAAACTGACTTGAAGCATTTGTAATATTTTCAATAATGATCTCTACTATTACTTGTAAATTATATGTTCGTCAAGTATATGTTTTTGAAATGTAGCTGTAAAGATAAAGCTAGAGTTGATAGAAAACCCCCTAATCGGCTGTCCCTAATTCAAAAATATTCAACATTTTTTGTTCTCAAGTACTTTTGTTAGGAAAAGTGGCCCTAAAAAGACTTGACGCCCTGGTACTATTACGAAAATTAAGTCTGTTATGATTTTCTTGATGAAATTATGAAACGTGGTGCCGAAGTTCAACACTGCTAGAAAAAAATTATTTTAAAAATAATAGCGTAGCAACTTTTATTGTATACTAAATATTATCGAAAACACGTATAGAAGTCATTTATTTGGCAGAAGTATACTGAAAATTGTTTATTTTCAAAACAAACCATTTTTAAATAAACTGAATTACAAGGAATATATTTGTATGTGTATGCATTTTAAAAATGAATAGTTTTAACATAGAGACTGAATAACGGAACATATTGCTTTAAGAAATTGATAAGAAGGCCAAAACTCTTTTTAAAAAAATATACAGAACAGGCAACTAATTTTTTGAATATCGAAAAAAATGAGAATTTTAACGATTCACTTGGTTTTACCTTCAGCTTTTAAAAATATCCTCTTATTTTATATATGTATTTATTATTAAGGAGAATGACTTGATATTGTTAGTTATAGTTTGATTATTTATTTTTGCGTTTTACTCAAAGTTTCAACTTTAGATGATAGGACGAAAAACTGTTAAAAAAAAGACTTTGAAGTGATTTTTAAAATCCTTGTTTTCAAAATTCTGAACTATGTTCTTGAATAAAACCGCTTTTAACTCAGTGTGAAATATATTATCTGTTTTTTTAAATATAAACAATTTTTGATAATATAATTAGCCAATTTTTCATTTTAAACTTGTTGTTTGAGATAAGTGGGGAACAAGATAATTTGCATGGTCAAGTTTTTGGTAACTAACCTTAAGATTATTTAAAGTAACATTCTTAAAACTCTCGTAAGAAGAAAGTGACAAAGCGCATGCCTCACTTTCTAGTAACTAAAAATGGACAATCCATTATGTTTACTATTCAATGAGTAAATAAGATTATTATTGAAGGCATTATTTTTTTACATCATTATGATTTATGTTTAAAGTTTTGGCGTAAATAGATGCACAAAATTGTAAGGGATCAAAATTCAATATCATAAAATTTGAAGAATTTGAAAATATTTTCAAAACTATTTCACCCCGAAATTACACTCAGCCAACACCGAATTTTTACTATGAGTTTAATAATAATCTTCAAAATATGGTACACAAAATATTAGATTCATAGTTAATGTCAGATACTTTGGATAAATAGTTTAATCAGAGAGGAACTAAGAGTAAACACTTCCATAGTAGCCAAAACTAGCAGTAGAGTGGCGCCTCTGCTGGCCATTTCGGGTACTTTTATCTTTACTGATCCCAAATCACGTATATCCATAAGCGACGCACACAGGCGCAACTCGTTAAGCGACATGCTTAAAGATATTATAAACGTAGATGCGAAGCGCGTTTAGTTACCCGCGATAAATATAGACGGAGCGTCCGGCGAAAATTTGTAACATGCTGAGATCTACCTTCCGCCGGCTCGTTGTCTGATTGGTGGGTTCAGTATGGATTGTGAACCATTTATATGGAACCGGGAACATTTAAATTTATAACAATAAATCGTGAAACAATTAATTGTTGTAAAAAGTTTACATATATTTTTAATCAAATTAGGCTACGTCCGGATTAACAAAATTCTAAAAGATATTTTCTCTGAGTCGGTCCGACGAGTACCTACTCTGAGAGGATTAAGAGTTGTCTGTTTTTCATGCTCTCGTTCGCAGCGTCGCGATCTTCCAAAAACTCCCTCTCTTTTTCACTCACACATGCAGCTTTCCATTCTCACCCAATCATAGCACATCATTAACATACATAACATGCGTCATTCCCACTCTTTTCATCCATCCACAAATCGAACCCTCTAGTTCTCCACGTTTGAGTCGTGTTGATCTTACAATCTCCATATCGATTCTGAGAAAC
>JAUELO010000179.1:81561693-81573025 GCA_032357855.1 Amphibolips quercusostensackenii | reverse complement strand
ATTGAGTATGTAGGGAAACTCAAAATGATCTATCGTCCTAGACGGCAAACACAACTTTGAATTTGAATGGCAGTTGTCGCGTTCCGTTCGCGCTAGTGCAGCGAGTATGGTGGGAGTATTCGGAACGCGCGTAGTTGAAAGTATTTCAGCATCGAAGTGGCGGGACCTTAGTTTGTTGGATCATGCACTAACGGGCAAGATTATGGGATGGGACGCGACCAGACGCGCAGTGATTTCAATTGTTTCAATTTCACTGAGTTTTCTTTGCGCTTGCGTCAGGGCAGTACGCTTATTGGTCGCGTGTCAACTACAACGTTGCTCACAACCAATCAATGCAAAGGCGAAAAATTTTCGCAGATTTTATGATTTTATCAGAAATTGAATATACATTTCCATGTTTATTTTTTTTAAACAGTTTTAGGCTAGTTCGGAATTAATTTTACCAACAGCGTGTCGGTTCCAAACCGTGAAGGATATATATGGTTTCACCGTAGAGTGACGGTTTCATAGGCGGATTAGTTTTGTTCGTTTTTTTGAAATAGCGTAAAATTCGTATATGGTATTTGTAGTGAAAATTTACAAGCTATATATGTAAATGAATGAGATTGTTTACATAATGAGACTCTACAGTGTGGTAAGTAAATACAATACAAGAAAATACATAATTAAAGACAATAAGTTTGTTGACATCTTATTTTTTAGCTTAATTTTTTGTGTTATATTATTGAAAGTTTCATCGCTATATAAGTTACGCGACGTTACGCAGAAAACGTGATTTGAATTTCTTTAGGAAATTTTGCCCATATACTTTGCGTCGTTTTGGCTCACAATTTCAAATTTTTATTTTTTATGGTATTTAAAAAAAATAAAATTTCAAATTATATTGAATCGATGCAAAAAAATATACAAGTATTTGTTATTTTTTTAATGCATGTTGTTAGTGGTACTTAAATAAGTAACTTTGCCAGTATTTCTCTATTGATATTATTGTTAAGAAATAATTAATTATTATTAGATATTTATCAGTAATTGAAAGCTCTTTATCGTATTAGTAGCCTCATTTATATTTTAACTCACAAAAATATCTCCAATTAACTACAACTGGTGAAAAATCCTCTTACTTCCATAGCAAAACAATTTTCCCTCAATATTTCTTTCATTAAAATTACAATTTTCTATTATTATTTAATAATAATATCAATTGAGAATTTGTGACACACACTCAAAAAAATGTCTGGTTAAATCGCAACCAGAATTCGATGGTTAAATATGCCCTTAATATTTTTGTGGTTAAAAAGAAATCAGAATTCTGATTGTTTTAATCAGAATTTCTTGTTAATTTAATTACAATTTTGGCAACTCAATCAGAAAAAATAGTAAGGGCATAATTGACCAGAATTCTGGTTAATTTAACCAGAGATTTTGTGAAAGTGCAGTTTATTTAAAATATTCCCAATAATAATTACAATTGCGAGTTGGTGCCATATACTTTATTGATGAAATATATCCACTAAAATAGGTCCAAAATTATTAAGAAAACCAAAAAATCTTTTCGCTGGAAAACGCTACATTTTGTAATTTATTTATAATATTGTCATCAACAATACAAACACTTTAATTTTATATTTTACTGTAGCTATTTATTATAATTTATGATCAGTGTGTGATAGTGGGTTGTTGATAAAAATAACACTTCGAAGAAAAATACAATTCGTTTTATTAGAATATTTATAATAATAATTTTTAAGTAATGGTTATTTTACATCCTAAATACTACTCCTACGAGAAATTTAGGCATTTTGAATCAAGATGTAGTTTTTTCTGTAAGGCACCGTTTCGAAATAATTTTTTATATACATTTTTTAGAACAATTGGTATAAATCTTAAACTAAATATTTAAATTATTGCTCTGTGTCTGCAATAATTCTGATAGATCGTGACTTCTCTTAGATCTTTTCTCAGTAAAAAAAATAATATTCCTCAAATGTCAAATTTAACGTTCTATTTATTGAAATAATACGTTCCATAAAGTAAAATAATGAAATAATTTTTTATATAAATTTTTTTTCTGTGTTTGAAATAATTCTGATAGATCGTGACTCTTAGATCTTTTTTTGGGAGAATGTTTTATAGGCAAAAATATAAATATTCATAATTTTAGTTGAAAATTCATCTATTTGGTTAAAAATAAGAATAATTGGTTCCAAATTGAAATCTTTCCTCATAAATTAATATTGTTGCTTAAAAATAATATATTCTAGATAAAGATTCATTATTTTAGTTGGGAGTTCATTAGTTAAAAGTTCGTATTTTTTTTAAATCCTGTTTCTCGGTAGAAAATTAATCTTTCTGTTTGAAAATTAATGGTCCTCATATTTTTGGCTTCAAAATTCAAGTATTGCAATAAACATTGATCATTTTAGAAAATAATTTATCTTTTTGGTTAAAAATAAAACTACTTGGTTAAGAGTTAAATTAAATTTTTTTAACTAAAAATGTAACTAATTTATTTTTGTTGAAAACTGATATTTGTTAATATCAGGATAGAAAGTCCTGACACTTGGGAAAATGTAGCTCTATCTCAGTGAAAAAAAATCGCACTGAGTTCGCATTTAGCAAAGCTGATTCGAAATCTTTCTACCTGTTAAATCACGTTTCTTGTATCTCAATGAAACTTTTTTTGTTGTTGTAAGAGCAACAAATGTGGAGAAAATTACTGTTTTTGAAGCCTAGATTTTGAAAGTCAACTTTCAGCTGTTCTTGAAGTCACAAAGCTGTCCGAAAAATTGAAAAAATTCAAGTGGATTAGTTGTCTGTTTGCGAATGGAACCCAAGTTTAAAAATTAAAAAAATATACAATTTTATCGACTTTTTACTGGTCCGAGCTTTGTCAGTATACTAAACACTTTCTTTTAAGTCTCGATTCGTCTCGATATCTCTATTGTAGCCGGAGATAATTTTTTCTTGCATTAACAATTCTGGTGACCACAATTTTTAATATTTTTAAATTTTCAAGGTTGGGCTCCATTTGCAAATAGACAACTAATTTATATAAATTTTTTCAATTTTTTTTTTACAGTTTTGCGACTTGAGGAACAGCTGAAAGTTTACTTTCAAAATCTAGGCTTCAAAAACAGTAATTTTCTCTACATTTGTTGCTCTTACAACGACAAAAAATGTTTCATCGAGATACGAGAAATTTCGAATCAGCTTTGGTAAATGCGACCTCAGTGCAATTTTTTTTTCACTGAGATAGCGCTACTTTTTCCCAAGGGTTAGGACTTTCTATCCCGATATTAGTTTAAAATTCATCTTTTTGTTTCAAAACTGATCTTTTTCAGTTGAAAATTGAACTGCTTGATGAAAAAATTCATTTTTTTTTGTAGAAAATAAATCTTTTCGATTAAAAATTCGACTATTTGGTTAAAAATTCATATATCTTTTTGAGAATCCAAATTTCCACTTGAAAATTTAGGGATTGTAAGCGGTTGAAATTGAATTTAATATTATAGTTCCCACATTATTTGACCTAAATATGCACTTTATTTTAAGTATAAGTAGACAAAATAAAAATTTTTACGAATTATTATTCAAATTCATGCGAGTTTAGAGACAAATTCAAGAAATTATTAATTCTGTTTTCAGTATTATTCACTTATTTAATAAATCTATAGTGCTGAAATATTTAAAAATATCTTTTAATATTAATTGAATTTCTATAAACTAAAAAAAACGCTATTGAAAGTAAACTCGCCAAAAATTGCACCTAAAAGAAACCTGGATTCCTCAGGTAATTTTTTTCAAGGATTAGAGTAGACACCCTGAGAAAAAACCCAAAGGTATTTTAAAAAGTTGCAATTAGTATTTCAAACTTTTTTACATGTCTGTCGTCGTTTGGCTTAAAATTATAATTTTCGACAAATAAAGCAAAAAAAAGACCCTATCAAAGGTGGTTAAAACAAAAATTGTAAATACTTTGGAAAAATTCAAATCTTCTCTTAAAATTTCTTCACGCATCTCTTGTCATTTGGCGTGACATTGGAATGCTGGTTAACAAACTCGTTGTTACTTTTAGGACCCAAGAAAAACGCGCAAAGCTTCTCTGCTGGATGTAAAGAGATAGAAATCCTATCCCTTTCTATCTCCATCTATCTCTAAGATAGAAAGGGATAAAGATAAAATATCCCTTTCTATCTCTTGCCTATACCTATCAATCTCTTTCTATCTCCATATCAATCCACATATACGCCTATCTCTTTGTATCTCCTCTTTTCTATCCCTTTCTATCTCTTGTAAATTCACGCCTATCTCTTTCTATCTCCATATCAATCCACATTAACGCCTATCTCTTTCAATCCCTACTTCTTTATCTCTTTCTATCTCTCGCATGTTGCAGTCTACCGCTGTCTATCTCCTTATCAATCACCGTTCTCTCTTATCTCTTTCAATCACCACTTTTCTACCTCTTTCTATCTCCTTGTGTATCGCAGTTCTTTCCTATGTTTTTCAATCCTCACTTCTCTATTTCTTTCTATCCCTCGCCCATTCATGTCTATCTCTTTCTATCTCCATCACAATTCACATCAACCCCTATCTCTTTCAATACCCACTTTTGTATCCCTTTCTATCTCTCGCCTCATCCTATCTATCTCTTTCTATCTCCTTTTCCACCTCAATTCGCTCCTATCTCCTTTAATCTCCCGTTCTTGATCCCTTTCTATCTCTATGTCAACACACATCCACGCCTATCTCTTTGAATCACCTCTTTTCCATTCCTTTCTGTCTCTTGTCTATCTCAGCCTATATCTTCCTATCTCCATCTCAATCCACATCAACCCCTATTTCTTTTAAGCTCCACTTCTCTATCTCTTTCTGTCTTTCGCCTATTCCAGTCTATCTCTTTCTATCTCCAACTAATCTACATCGACGCCTATCTCTTTCAATCGCACTTCTCTATCTCTAACTATCTCTCGCCTATTCCAGTCTATCTATTTCTATATCTATCTGAATTGAAATTGCTCCTATCTCCTTCAATCCTCACTCATCTATCCCTTTATATCTCTCGCCCACTCCAGTCTATCTCTCTCTATCTCCTTTTCCATCTCTCATCCACTCCTATTTCTTTCAATCACTATTTCTCTATACCTTTCTATCTCCATGGCAATCCACATCCACGCCTATCTCTTTCAATCGCACTTCTCTATCTCTATCTATCTCTCGCCTATTCCAGTCTATCTCTTTCTATCTCCATCTGAATTAAAATTGCTCCTATCTCTTTCAATCCTCACTTTTCTATCCCTTTCTATCTCTTACCTATTTCTGTCTATCTCTCTCTATCTCCTTTTCCATCTCAATTCGCTCCTATCTCTTTCGATCACCAGTTCTCTATCCCTTTCTATCTCAATGGTAATCCACATCCACGCCTACATTTTCAATCGCACCTCTCTATCTCTATCTGTCTCTCGCCTATTCCAGTCTATCTCTTTCTTCCTCCATCTGAATTAAAATTTCTCCTATCTCTTTCAATCCTCACTTCTCTATCCTTTCTATCTCTGGTCTATTCCTGTCTATCTTTCTCTATCTCCTTTTCCCTCTGAAATCGATCCTATCTCTTTCAATCATCAGTTCTCTATCCCTTTCTATCCCCATGTCAATCCGCATCCACGCCTATCTCTTTCAACTGCACTTCTCTATCTCTATCTATCTCTCGCATATTTCAGTCTATCTCTTTCTATCTCCATATGAATTAAAATTGTTCCTATCTCTTTCAATACTCACTTTCTATCCCTTTCTATCACTTGCCTATTTCTGCCTATCTCTTTCTATCTTCTTTTATATATATAAGGCGCATATATAGCATTGTTTATCTAAACTTAATTTTTTGACAATAAATACTAATAAAGCTTCGTGTAGCTGTGATGTAAGAAATTTATTTTTCCTTTTTACATATCTCAATTCATCGGTAAATGTGAAATACAAAACTTTCAGTTTATTAGCTGATCGAATAATAATAATAATAGGCTATAATAATATATATATATAATAATAAATAATAATAATAATAATAAATATCACTGGATTTCAACAGTATTAGGTAATCTAGCAACAAAGGAAGAATCCCCGACTTCCATATATATCAATTTTTTATCAATGAATTCCAATGGAACTATTATGGCGGAAGTAGTGCGTTGAACTTTCCTTATGTGAGAAATTTGTCAATCAATAGGAACTTCACTAAACAAATTTAGTGATACGTACGTGTTACCATTTTCATACTTAAAATCTGTAATTTCACCAAGTTCTTTTAAAAACGATGAAACAAACGTGTCATTAGTCTTTTTAGGCCTGATATACTTAGTGCTATGAAACACTGATGACTTGAATATACAACGATCAAATAGTTGCGCCCCATCTTCAGTTTGTCCAAGAGGTCCGAGAAGTAGTATTTCGTGATTTGCCTTAACAGCATTTTTACAATCAGGATGAGAAAACATAATTCCGCAAAAATTTACACACGCTTCAGAGGATGCGAGTTTTTTGAGTGTATGATTGAAAGTGAGCTTTAATAATGTTCTTTTTGCTATCTGATCATACACGCCTTTAGGTCCAGTTATTGCCCGTTTAAGATAGAAAATAGCACCTTCGAAAGGAAACGTTGATGTGGACCACAAAGGTCCTGTCATTCGCACTGATTGAACTAAATGTAACAATGTATGTTCAAGGTCATCACACTATGACCAAACATCTCCTGGAATCTTGCAACAAAGATAAGAAGCTTTTCATCACACTGTCTTAATTCCGCTTCAGAAATAGAATCTTGTAGTAAAATAAATATACTCTTTACAAGGAGAGCATAGTGATCTAACACTTCGGTTGGAATTAGACCCTGCAAACATATTAGGGAATAAAATAGCAACCAAGATCGCCATTCGGAAGCTTTCCACTTAGCTTTTTCGTTCATTGGTCTTGGTTGACGGTGAATTTCATGCGGAGGAGTCATCTTAAGAACTCTTAAGTTTAATTCCCTGACTTCTTGTGCCTTTATAACTTTGGTCTAAATCCAGACATCCCATAAATATTTCACAACACCTAAAAGCTCTGCGTGTAAATAGTCTACTGGAAAACCCCATACCATGTCAAAACTTAGTAGCGTAAGTAGTACTGAAAAACCCTTCACTCCACGTATTGTTGTTTTCTCAGATTTTTCTTTGGTATTGCAATCTTTCCTATGCCTTTTATCAGTTCTTAATTTAGTATCTTCCTCTTTCATAGGATAACGCATTGCATTACTATCATGAACACCATTTTCGTAGCACCAGCTGCATCCACAATATCCATTATACTGGAACCTATTCTGTAAAATAGGTCGTGCAACAGAATCAACTGGACAGCACAAAGGAAGAACTTTCAATGATAAAGGCTTCCCATTTTCGTCAGTGATTTGAATACCATTATCCGCTAAGAGATTCAATTGATCCACAAAGTGCTTCATGTAAGCATTCATAAATTGAGGCGATGGTTCTTTCTTGTTTATGCTCAGACCAAGTAGAAGAGGATACTTGAAACGAAGTTTAGGAGGTAATTCATTCCGAATAGCTTGCATTGGCCAAAATGATTTCTTTGCACTGTTACAAAGCGGAGCACCATCCGTAGAGATATTTAGAGTTATAAAGTGAGAATCAGAGTTTTCTTTTTGTAACCTTTTATACAAGAAACCATCGTAGACATCCCTTATTCCACCGGACTCATTTGCACGTACTTTTAGATCGCGAATACTTTTTAGTAATGCAGCTTTTATTTCTTCATTCTGTAGAAGTACCTCCAGCTGGTATTTCAAGTCTATATCAATCACGTAATTTGATGATTGTGTTGTCAATTCATATTTTAATCCACACGTGCAATTAACGCTACATTTTTTAAATTTTCGTTTTGAAACCGGTGGTAGTAATGGTTCACAACATTTTTCACATAGAAAACATAATTTTATTACTTCATCAGGTGGATCATATAACTGACTCATTACATATTTACCAGTGTTCCACGTTTGAAATCGATCTCCGGCAAAAATTTTACACATTTCAAACAAAGCATCTCTTGCCTCATATGTGGAATGAAAGCGTATACTGTAAGCCATTACCATCAGCGATACATCACGAGTAGATAATTGAGACTCGGGGAACATTACCACGTGACTCATTTTTCTGAAAGAATTTAAAGATTCTGTCGTTTCAAAACCTCCTCACCTTCATTATCGCGGTATTCTTCGCAATCTTCATAGTCATCCCAGTCATCATCACTAGAGTTGATTGAAGAATTGGAAAAAAGTCCTCTTCATTTAAGTTGGTTTTTCCAAATTTGGAACCTTCTGACTTTGAATCTTCTCCTAACGATACACTTGTCTCTAGGGGATTGTTCTCTTCGAAGCCATGTTCATTTTCAAATCCGATAAACTGCTGTCAGAAATAAAAGTAATTATTGTTGACTCCTTTATTTCTGCATCGTCCATGTCATTCCCTGACGAGTTGGAACCTGTACACAGAAATAATAAAGGAATTTATAGCTGGGATGAATATTACCTTTAATATTTGTTTAAATCCATTGATAAAGATAAAAAGAATGATTTCATTCACATGAGAATGACAACTAGATAAAGACCAATGTGTTTAAATTTTTGTTGTAACGGTTCGATGTAATTTAGGGCATTATGAAGAAATGTTAGGAATATAAGAGTATATAATTATGTATATAAATTTTTGGATCACCATATTACATATCTACCCCAGCTTATCTCTCGACTATCCAACTCTACCTTGTTCAATCTCTCTGCCAATGTAATCACTCACCTATCTCTTTCAATCTCTCCTATTCTATCCCAACCTATCTCTACTCAATCCAACTTTATCTTTTTCCATCTCCTTGTCAATGTAATCAAATGCAAAATAACCGTTTTATGTAAAATTACTGCCAAAGACGGCACTTTTAAAACTTTTTTTTAAATAAATTATTTTTGCCGGGCAAGTAAAAGATTGTGCAATGTTTTTCAACTAATTTTGAATTGCTTAAACAATTATTTATTGCTTTTTCTGTTAATCATTAAAAGTTATGATTTTTTGGAATGAATGGTAAAATGAATTAATTTCAAGAATAAAACTTCTGTTTATGGAAGTTTTTCAATTGTTTAAACAATTTTAAATATTTTCGTTAAAAAAATGTTGCTCTTAAAATTTTTAAAGTGTGTCATTTCTTTCAAGAAGTACAACTTTTTCATAATTTGGTGTGGAAAAAAATGTCAAATGAGTGAAAATTGATGAAAAAATTGAAAAATATTTTGGTGAAAAATGTTACTCTTAAAATGCATGAATTTTGTCATAAATTCCATAAAATAATAACCATTGTACCCCCAAAAATTGTATATCTAAAAAAATCATAAATTTCTATAATTAGCAGAGGAAAAACAATTAATATTTGTTTAAACAAGTTAAAAAGTATTTAAAAAATGCTGCAATACTTTTTGCTTACCTAATCTATGGGTTGGGTACGTCTTAAAATGGTCAAAAAATAAGAGACATATGTATATATGGGGCGTCCAAAAATATATTACGAAACTTTGTTTCGGTTTAAAGGAAAAAGATCCCTTTCCCCTTCCCTAATTTTGTTAGGTCCCCCGAAAAAGAAAATGCCTATTTAGAATTATGAGAATGACAACTAGATAAAGAAGATTAAGTTTTCTTTCTACCACAACTACGACCCGTTGTTTTTTAATAACTTTACCTCCCTGAAACACTGTAAATAACATGTTTTTTCAATTTGTCTCTAAAGAAGGTTCTCAAATCACCTACGGCCTTGACGATTACATTCTCATTCTCGTCCACCAAAAACTTTGACAACAATTTTTAAAACTTTTGAAAAAATTTTGTTTCAAATTTTGAAAAAGCTCTAAATTTTTTAATTTTGGTCTAATCGAAAAATTTAACAAAAATACTTTTTTAATATATTTGATATTTATTAAAAACTTTAAATGAAATTTCATAATCTTTGAAAAAAATTTTTTTTTTAATTTTTTAAAGATTTTGAAAATTTTCAAAAGTATATAACTTTTCTAATTTTTGTCGAAATTAAAATTTTTTTTAAAATTTTGAAAATTCTCTAAATTTTTTAATTTTTGCTGCAAATACCTGGTTAACGAACCTAACCTTCATTTTCGGCCCCTCAAAAAGTATATTAAAGGCTGACTCGATTGGACAAATCCTTCAAAAGTTAGCATGGCTACAACATTTAGGTAACCATAAAGATCCGTTAAAAACCAGAGATCGAAAATTTGGACGATTACATTACACTCTCATGAATGCGAATGTGAAAATACTACTCACATTAAACTAATTTTAGAAAATTAAATTTTTACGATTATCTTGGAAAATAGCCTGCAGTTTTTAAATTCATATGAGATGAAAACTGGATAAATACCCTTTGATTTTTCTCGCCTCTCACAGAAAGTTAAAAAAGACCATGTTTTTACATCTTTACTGTGGAGCTCTGGAGAGTTACATGCTTCTATATTTTTTCTGGAATTTCATATTAAAAAAAAAATGTATTTATTTTGTCAACTGATATTTTTGATCTTCATCCTGGTTATATCCTCATATCTTCATATAAAGTCTAGAATATATACGTATATTCTGTTTTCAACATATAATACTTGTTTCTATTACTTTATAGGATGCTAAGGTAAAAAATGTTTACATTTTAGTGAAACAAATTCAGTGTAATATTTCTAGGAATACTACTTTTATTGTATATTTACCAGTTTTTAAACTGCTCTCTTTGAATTGCTTCAACTTTTTCTTCCATCGCCACCGAGTTGTCGCATGTACCTCTTTCGGATTATAATTAGCATCAAGTATCTGGTTCTTACGTTGTTCAGGTTGTACTTTTCCTTCGTCACCCATTTCGAAGAGATATGAGAAGAATCAAATCGGATTTCATATACGAATAGCAAAGGTTTAAAGAAACCAGAGCAACCCAAACTCTGTGTTTTCATTGAACATAAATTTATTGCATACCGCGCAGTGCTCTATTTTATAAAAATATAAATTTTTGAGTTTATATATGGAACATAACCTTATTACAATATATATATATTCTTAATAAAGTATAATAATATTACTTATAAAACGTCCAATAAATTATTCGTACTTGCCATAAATATTGTTTCTGACTTATGACGTTTGTGTACATATAAATTGGAAAATATTTTGAATTCAAGCGCATAATGCGGTCGGTGAAAATGTGCTGAAAAATTATCGTAGGTACAAACCGCAGTGTTGCCAGATCC
>JAUELO010000179.1:80916431-80927265 GCA_032357855.1 Amphibolips quercusostensackenii | reverse complement strand
GTAAGATCAAAAATATATCTTGTTCCAGTTAGCTCTAAGAAAACCGGCGGTTTTGAAGATCAGTAACCCCAGGAATACACTTGGAGACTTATATATAAAGGAACTCAGAGACAGGCTTGTGGAATTCTCCACAAGCTACGGTACCATAGATG
Organism: Amphibolips quercusostensackenii; assembly: GCA_032357855.1. NCBI lineage: Eukaryota > Metazoa > Arthropoda > Insecta > Hymenoptera > Cynipidae > Amphibolips > Amphibolips quercusostensackenii. The sequence continues at coordinate 80,927,113 of JAUELO010000179.1, read as the reverse complement.
AGTCAGAGCACGCTGCGGATTTTCTGCACATAGCTCTGATTACATTATACGAAAACAATTGCCTCATAAATATAATCAATTTTAGGAAATCAGCAGAATAGTGAAACACCCACTTGGAGAAACTCCATAAAAATACTACAGCATTGTACAATAGGGCAAACATAACTAAATTGCCTCCAGATTGGGACATATAAGACGCTAGTATAAATAAAATAAGGACATAAATTTACAGACAAGAAGATTGAAGGGGCTTCTGCAAGGAATCTAAAAACATTCCGGATACAGCAAGGCTTCACAAGGTCCTCGCGAAATATTCGGAGGCTCAAATCAAGCGAGAGGAGGAGGACTGACTGGAACTTCGCCGCCAAGGATTTTCATAACAAGAAGGTGGAGTGGGCCGTTGGATCCTTATGCCCCTTTAAATCACCGGGGAGCGGTTTGCGTATACCCAGTGCTCTTACAAATGGGCGTGGATTTCATCTTACTTCCACTCACGAAAAGGTTTATGGCAAGGATTTCCCTTTAACATGTGCAATCGGGATGGAAGGGCGGCAGAGTAGCCTTTATTCCCAAACCTGGGAAGGAGAGCTACGCTGCTGCCAAAGATTTACGGTTGGTAATTTTAACGCCCTTCATTCTGAAGACGCTAGAGAAACTGGTCGAGAGATACAGCAGAGATGAGGCGCTTTAAGCCTCCCTGCTACACAGAGAACAGCATACCTTTCAAGCAGGCTGCTCTGTGGAAACTACGCTCCATGCTGCCGTAGCTAAATTGGAGCTGCAGCTGAAACGTGGCAGGTATGCTTTGGGCACCTTTTTGGACATAAAGGGTGCCTTCAGCAATACTGGATATGAAGCATGCTAGACAAGAGGCCACTCGAAGCTGGAAGGGCAAAAGCCTTGTCAGGGGAGTAGCGCCGCGAGGATACCCGCAGGGGGTTGTCCTGCAGGGGATTGTAGTGCATTGTAGTGGACGGCCTCTTCCGTAGACTATATAAGTATGGGTAATATACCCAGAGAGACGCCGATGACATTGTAATCCTAATCATAGGGGCTCATCTGGAAACATTGATAGGTCTTACAAGGTCAGCGCTGCGCCTCGCAGAGCTCTAGTGCGACAGCTTAGGGCTTTCGACAAATCTGAAAAGACTAGTCAGATATTTTTAAGAGAAAATACAAAGTGTCTTTAGTTTCACGTGGAATCTAGGGCCTTGAATGCTGGCATAACTCTACTGCGATTTCCATAAGCCAAGTCTTCTATACGCAGCCGTTGTCTGGTGGTCATCGGTAAAACTCAAATTGATGCAAAATGGGTTGCGAAGTTACAAACGCTAGCGTTTATAGGCGTGACGAGAGCAATAAAGACTACGCATACAGCGGCGATAGGATTTATGCTCTGTTAAGAACCCCTACACGTTGCGATAACTGCCAGGGCGGTTCACGCAATGTGCTGCCAGGCAAGAGCAAATATATGTACTCAGGGAATTAGACACACTAGTCTTTCAAAATACATCAGCACACTGCCAGTTCTAGAAATAAGACAATATAAAACAATGAAACGCTACAACTTCACGAAAACTTTCCGTGTCTGCATCTGAAGCAGGGATATGTGAAAATAAATGCTAACCCGCTTTTTAAGGGGAACTCTGGTACACAGATGGCTCCAAAGGAATGGGAGGGTCAGGAGCAGGAATCTATGACAGCGCGGGAAAGAGGGGGATAGAAATCCCACTTCAGCAACATGCTGCTGTCTTTTAGGCGGATGAACTGCTCGTCCTTCGCTGCGCTGAAACACTAATAGAAGCAAACGCTGATGGTAGGCAGATTAAAATATAAAACAAACTAAACTACAAGCTATTTTACATACAAAACTAAACTAAGTTTGGTTCAACTGCGGGAGGGGTGCTCCAATAGAGCCCCTCGGCACTCAAACTATAAAGCCTATTGTGCAACACCCTTAATTATTCGCCCTCAGTAGTTGAACCTAGACTTCTTGCTGTAGCCTAGTATGTCAATCACTAATTGCGTTATAATTTTCTCAGGTTCCGTAAAGTAGATCAAAAAGGTTAGTTTTCTAAACCTAACTAATTCCGGGCACTGGCATAAGGCACGCAGGGATGTTCCATTATCCCTGCCGCATTTTCTGCACTCTGTCGTGAGGTTATACCTCATTTTATGCATATGTTAGTTTAAAAGGTTTTGCCTTGCAAGCTTCTGAACCATTGTCCTTATGTCTTTCCTGAGTAAACTCAGGTTTTTCCTAGTTCTGTCTATTCCATACATATAGCCCAGAATAGCTTTTGCCTGTCAGCTACCTTATATTTGTTCTCAGTACTCCCGATGCTCTTTTAAAATCCAGCTTCTGAAGGCCATCCCGATGCAGCAAGACGCTAGTCCTAGTACCGGTTTTGTTCCTACGTATTCACTTGCTGTGCCGCATTTGTCTAACTGGTCCCGCTTTTCGTTACTCTTAGACCTTGTGTGACCAAAGACCCATATAAGAGCCACTTTTTTCTTTGCTGCAAGTTAGTTAAATGCTGTTTTGCATTCTCAAGCGAGCCCTGATGTTATGTCTGGTTCACTTACTGCAGTTAATGTCGCTTGGCTGTACGAGCAGATCGTAATCTGCCCGACAGTAGCGTTACTTTCAAATAATGTCTCTGCACATAAAAGAGCAGCCAGAGTCTCTACCTGAAAGACAGTAGAATGTCGCCAATGTGAAATCCCTATCGCCCTGCTTCTCGTACTATCATAGATAGAGGCTTCTGACCCCCCCTTCTCTTCTCTGGAGTCATCTGTGTACCAGATTTCCTCTTGGAGGAGTGGTTTACCCGTCGCTTTTCACATATCTCTGCTTGGACCCACCTAAAAATCCCTTCACAGGAACCTCGGAGGATCCTGTACATGTTCCAGTACACGAAACTGCACACGAACCTGTACACGTAATCTGGCCCATCGCGTGAGCTCCCCTTGCAGTTATCGCAACATGAAGGAGTTCTTCACAGAGCATGAATTCCATCGCCATTGTAGGCGCAGACAACATATACGAGTTTTGGTTTGAGAGCATCAGAGTAGAGCCATGCAAGCATTTAAGGCCGGCCCTTAACATCACGTCAACCTTTCGCTACAAAATACAGGAAATTCAACTTTCGACAATTTTTGATTTCTCATGAAAATGACCAAGCTGGTATTTTCTAGATTTATCGCGAGCCCTGAACTATCACGCCAGAATCATATGATGCGCAGCGCCGACCTTGTAAGATCCACCAACCCTTCCAGGTGAGCCTCCATAATTAGATTTCAAAGTCACCCGCGTGACTCTAGGTGTAATGTGCCTCTTTATCTAACCTACGAAGAAGTCTACTACAATGCACCACGCAGAGTTGACAGGACACACCCTGTGGGCACACCCGTGGCGCTATTTCCCTGACTAGGCCTACGCCACATGTGGTTTCCAATTTCCTCGGCGTAGAATGCTCTTATTCAGCTTACTAATTGGTCTGGCCCGCCATACTTTAAAGCCTCTCCAAAGATGACTTCTGGCAAAGTATTGCTAAAAGCACTCTCTATATTCAAGAAAGTGCCAGCAGCATAACCCTTCTGTTCCAGTTGCTACTCTAATTTTGCCAGACAGCACAAAGCACAATATCTACTGTGCAGTATCTACCCTCTGTGCAGTGAGAAGCTAAAAGCACGTTATCCCTGATATCTGTCGACAAGCTTCTCTAACGTCTTCAGGATACAGGACGTTAAGCTGATTAGCCAGAAACATTTTGCAGCAGTGTAACCTGTCTTAATGGGTTTAAGAATGCTGGTCACTCTGGCATCCTTTTATGCAAATGGCACGTGTTTTAGGTTAATGTTTGCCATAAATAATTTTATTAGTGAAGGGACGACGAATTCCATGCCCTTTTGTATGAGCGCTGAATAGACGCCACCTGTCCCTGGTGATTTGAAGGAAAAAAGACCCAACGGTTCATTCCACCCTCTTGTTAACAACGACCTTGAGGGCGAAATTCCAATCAGCCTTCTTCCACTCTTGGTTCTAGGCTTCCACGTATTAGTCGGTACGAATTTGCTAAAAATCCGGAAAAAAAAACTTTCATAAGGTGATTCAGCGTAGCTTATTCGTCTTTTTTAAACTCACTATCATCGAGCCTTATGAGCCCGAGGCAAACCTCCGAATTTTTTTCAAGTATCTCGGTGAGCCTTGCTGTTTCTGGAATGTTTCTAGATTTCTCGCGAAAGCCTTTCCAATCCTACTGTTTATGCATTCTTGTATTTTGATGGTATTCATACTAAGCCATCTTATAGATATTTCAATCTAAAGGCGTTTTGTTCTCTTTTGCCTGCTGCACAACGCTCTAGTCTTTTTATGGAGTTTCTCTAGGTGTTTGTTTCATAATTCTGTTCTTTTCCTAGACCTAATTATGCTTTAAGTCAATTTTTCTCATATAAGATAGTCAGAGTTCTTTCCGAGAGATACGCATCGTGCTATAATTCATCTATGGTACCATAGCTTGTGGAAAATTCCACGAGCCTGCTATAAGTTCCTCTTTATATAAGTCTAAAAGTGTATTACTGCGGTTTCTGATCTTTCAAACAGTCGGTTTCACTTAACAATTTATATCTAAGAATAGGATGTAATTATTGTAAGCCAGAATCAAGGAACTAAATTCTACCACTTTGTTTCATAGTCTAGAATTTATTTGATTTTAACCCTATCCAAAATATAATTTTTAATTAAAAATTTGAGTACAAAATATTTAGGTGTAAAGTATAATATAAAGGAATCCTTGCTTATTTATTTCAAGTACAAAATATCAGAAAGATAATATGGCAATATGTGGCCTCGTACATTAAGTCTAACCCTCTGTCCCCTTCCTAAACATGAATTCCCTTGAGTGTGGAGAAAGCCTAATAAAAACACAAAACTGCAAACATATGTATACCTATCGCCACCTATCAGCCTATGAAATCTGCCCGAGAAAAAGAAAAATCCGACTATTTTCCTCCTTCTCGCACGAGGTTGCAACGTTTTACTCTAATTACCCAAAAATTATATTAATTTTAAATATACCTCTTTACATCATAATAAAGGGTTTCCAGTTAAAACTTTAAACAACTTTTTACCGAAAATAGTTGTATTTTCAAAATATAAGTGGTAAACCAAAATTATTATTATATAAACAATTCCATAACCTAAAATTTTCTATAAAATGCAGAATTGAACTAAAACGTTGCAATCAGTTGAAAATTACATCGACAACTACATGGACAATTCAAACGATATTTGGCACTCATGGCATACTCCTATACGATTGTACACTTTAAAAAATGTAATTCTCTATTTTCTGTTGCAGAATTAAGTTTAGAGTTTGAATGTTTGCCTAATGGCCAGCCTATTCCTGGTGTTCCTCGTAGCAGACCTTCTTTTGTCTCCGAGGTACATTTTCCAGAAAAAATTCTTCCTCTTGGCAGGCCTAATTCTTCTGCCAATTTTCCTCTTCCCGCCGAGCCTCCTTTTCGGGTAGGATCCAGGCCTCCATCACGTGCCGAACCTCCTCTTTGCACTAAGTCCAGGTCTCCTCTACGAGCCGAGCCTCCGTCACGTGCTAGATCAAAGTTCCGTCGTGCCAGGCATCCTTTTTCTGCCATACTTGGATTTAAACTTGAAGAACTTAGATTTATTCGACTTGTTCCAAACAGATATCAAAACTGGGTATTCGAACTGCGAAGATACGCTTTTCCTCCCGAAAAACCAATTCGATTAAGAGCAAAGAATGGTGTCCTTGAACCAATTCCAACCGAAGAACAGATTGTATTATCAACGTCCAATGGTGACGTCTCTGCAATAGTCGAAAAATTAAACAGACACACAATTTTGCGTGGAATATATACATTTCATATGGACCCTTTTATTTATAAGGGCGGAAAACGGGCAAAAATAAACATGCACAGCGGCGTGGTTGAAACATTAACCCTAGAAGAAATTGCGAGATGTCCATTAGGCATGAGAAGCCCAATTAAAAAGAGTTTTAGAGTATTTCGGGTGTGAATCACATTTCTTTACACCGTTAGTCGATTCAAAAAAATTCATCGCGCGCTTTGCGCGTGTATTTCAGATCTCGCGCTTTGCACTTGGACCTAATGCGTAAAAAATTTGCAGCTTAACAGCATATAATTCAGAATTTTTTAATTATAAAGTGCTAAAAGCTACCTTTTTTTACTTTCGAATTATTTAGCATGCGAATACAAAATTTCTGAATGAAAAATGTTTTGAGTTTCTATTTTAAAAGTCTCAAGTTCAAAAAAGTTCCATTTTTAATGCTTTAATTTGCAGCTCAGATTTTATCACTAAATTAAAAAATGTTGAGATTTAGAAGCTCGAATTTTTTAATTTGATTGACAGTGATATTTTTACCGAATTAAGAAACAACAGGGAATTTCCTCCTCGATTAAAGCGGCCATCCTGAGTTTGTTGAAGCTTTATGTTATGTTCAACTCTTTTATATTACATGTATGTCCTATTTATTTGTGTACCTTCGACCAGATCTGCTTATTTAGATATTGCGAAATGAGGTAAAAATTGTATTTTGTATCATTATTTTATTTTAGTTACCCTAAGAAATGTATGCAAACTATTTTTTACATAATTATAGAATTTTCCTATTTAACTTTTTTCACATATGCGTCTTATTAAAAAATAGCATTCATATGTGAATTTTGCATGGATCCAAACGAAATCAGGGACAATTTCTTATGTTTGCCAATTATCACTGAAAATTAAAAATAATAAGCTAAAAGGTGAGCCTAGTATGAAAAAGTATCAAAACATAATAAGGCTACGAAGACAGAATGTAAAAATGATGAAGCAATTATGTTTTATACAGAATAGGAAGAAAAGAAACTCAACGAAACTTTTATTACGTTTCTTTTCGTATTCATAGATGGATTTATTTGTGCTCACTGTATGAGTACTTTTTTTTCTCACAGGCACCTTGAGAGGAAATTGAAACTTTAGTAAATAAATAAACGCACGAAATATTGAATACTGAAATAATGATAATTATTTATTATACATTCCAAATTATTATTCCACACACTAAAATTTACGCATAATACACTGGAATGTTGAATTATCATTCAAAAATGGCAAAAACTAAAAAACTACTAAAAATTAGTATGTTATCTCAAAATTTCAGTGCTTGGCTCTACGCTCACATAACCTTTTCAAATTTCTGTAATTGCATTAAAACGTTAACTGCAAGCAAACTGTCATCTAAGAATAATACATAATCTTTCTATTGGTGATTCTAAATTTAGTATTTAAAAATATTTTTTTAGACAAGTCAATATCTTTGACAGCAGCTATAAAGCTTACAAGATACGACAAACACTTCAGAACCCTGATCAAGGAGTGCACGCACAAACACTAAGGCACCACCAACTTACTTGACCTTGGTAACAGCTGTAAGCAGCAGACCTTTTGCTCTTGGTCAAGCCACATTAAGAATTCTGAGATGATGAACGTTAGACAATGTATCTTCTCCTCGCGTTAAAGACTGGTCAACAAAATGTGACTTATGTACTCATGGAATAAGACATGTCATTTTCAGAGTAGTTTTTTGTGCTGAACCCGAATCTGGCCTTGATTTCTCTGCAGCAAGTCAAGTTTTCGTAAACGCTTTAGCAGACTGCTGTTGGAATCTCATGACTGATGATGCAATGCTTGACATCGTCGAGCATGCAAGAGAAAAAGTTTTAGATCACAAGCAGCAATTTAATGATCAGTAATGTGACTGATGAGTGATGTTTAATGTAGCTGCATCTTGATAAAGCATGGCGCGATATTTCTAATCACATGATCGACACGTTCTTGATAAAGGACGTTCGATTGTTGAATGTTAACGCAGACAGTTAAGCCATAGTTTTCTAATACCCCAAAGCCCTTTTGTTGTGTTGCATTCATCGCTCTTAATTGACTGCAATACATCAAAAAGTGTGCTTGCCTATATCTGTAACATTTTCAAATTTGATAAGAATTCTGAGTCTGATCTGTAGAAAAGCGCGATGATAATGCAGAACTCTGGTTCGAGCCGTGCCTTCCTTCAGCATACTTTAATGCTGGCGATTTGTCATTCCACTTCAAATTCGAAGAATTTTACAAGTTAGCTTGATATCTCTAAAGAATCTTTAATGTGCGAACCTTGCCCTCAAGGAATGTGCGGAAAGAATCATGAGGAGACTCGGTCGTATCATTGAGTAATGTTTCCCAGTCACATCAAGTTCGTGAGTACAGTAAGTTGGTCACATGAAAAACTGAAAAATGTGAGCAATGTTTGACTATAAATTTTAGCGCCCTGAGTGCCTTTAAGTTTTCTTTAGCATTGTTGACTAGATCCTTTAAATTCGAAGCTCATTTTGACTTTGGAGGCTTTAACAAAAAGAGAATGGACAAGTGAGAATTTATCAATGTTAACTTATTCTCATAACGCTTGACCAGTAAATCCCACGCACGCTTATGATTTTCGTTTATAAGCGAAATATTTTTAAGGAGCTAAGCCGTCTCTCCTGTAAAATTTGTTTTCAAATGATGTTATTTAACAACATTTACGATTTCTGTATTTTGAGTAATCAGTGAATCAAATAAGTCCAAAAAATTCGAACATTCGGTATGATTCACAGAGAACTTTGGCAAGGTAATTTTTGGGAATAAACTTGCAGAAGATGATGATACATGCTGATTTACACCTATTAAAGAGTTAGATGTATGTAGTAAGGCAAGATCGTCGACTGCATCAAAGAATTTGCCTTTAGCAACTCAATACCATTCTTCTATTTGGGTGAAGATGTTATCCTTGAAATATATGACTTCTTTCTCCAAAAGTGCGTTACACGATTGTTCAGAACAAACTTCGGCCAATCCCGGGAGGTATTACTTAATATAAAACTGTCTTGATATCATTTTATCACGATGCACGTGCGTTAATTGCACTCGCGAACTACCTAGAAGGTTAGATTCACATTATCCGTTTTCAAATGACCAAAAATGTTCGTGAGCAAGAGACGTTTATGTAAAGAAGAAGAACGCAATGTTCCTTAATTTTCTTAACAAAAAATACATTCAAGGACAGGTCACTTAGAATAAATAATACAAATGGTTTTCTTCAATATTAAGAAATTGCTCTAAAAATCAAGCTTGTCTATATTGAAATCACTTAAAAAATGATATACAATTATTTTGAACATTGTCTACCTAGATGACTACACTAGTTTTCAATGTAACGTTCGGACGACGACTGACTTTGCTTGCAAAAGGTACCAAAAGCTCTCACTCATTCTAACACTCAATAAATTCGATGTTAAATCAGTAGAATTGGAATAAAGCAATGTACTTATCAAAATATATCAATCAATTTTGAACTAAAATTAAAAAAAAAATATTTAATTTTTCTCAAATAATAGTTTACTCTCACATTAATAAGATACTATCTGAAGAACTCTATCAAAGAGAAGTGCAAAATTATTTGTGAAAGAGTTATAAAATACCTTATAACGTGAAAATCGTAGAAGATTAATCCACAATACTACACAGCTGTCATTTCTCATCACATTGTTTCAATCAAAACAGAAGAATGATAATAGCATTAAAATTATATCAGTAAAATACCATAAATGTTCGCATTTTGTTAATATTCAGCAAAAATTAGAGGGAGTGCCAATAGCCGGTGCATGTCCAACCACTTGTTTGAGTTAAAAACTATTTTAAGGGATTTCAAAAACTTCGTAGGATCTACAAAGATTTTAAGAAATTTCCACGAATTTTGTACAAAAATCCAAGGATTTCAATTCTAGAGAACTTTAGAAATAAAATAAAATAAAAAGATATTTTTAAGGATTTATAAAATCTTACGCTATTTTAACAGAATCTAAAGAATTTCAAGAGATTCCGAAAATGCAAAGAGAATTTAATAAACTTTGTAGGATTTTTAAAGATTTTTAGGTCAATTTCAAGAGATTTAAGAAATTTTAAAGAATTTCAAAGGATTTTTAGATTTTTCAAGGAATTTCTTAGAACATCTCATTATTCCAAACTCTTCCAAGAGATCGTGGGACCTTGTAATGGTGATATTGCTTGAGGGTCTTATTGGACTATTGATCCGAAATAGGTGAACCAGAGGGGTGCACTGCGAGGTGTAGCTACTCTGTGGAACTGATGGGCTCTAGACTGTGGAACCTCATCTCAGTTGCGATCCTTCAGGAAGGTAATATCAAAGCCTCCTGGTATATCAAGAGCGCGAGTTCTCATGCTTCCAAGTCATGATATGATCGCCGTGACAAGGGCTGAATGGCTTTAGGTTTAACAAATCCTTGAAAACCCGGCATGTTCTCATCAGTAGAGGCGGACAGGCCGCGGTCTTAGAGAAGGTGCCTTAAAGGAGACTTTGAGACACCAGATCAAATCTCATAGTATGTAGACCAGCCCTCTGCAGGCAAGGCTCTGCAGAAGGTGTTTCTTATTTCACCAGTTACTCATGAGATCAGAAATATGTGAAATCTGAAACCAAGAAAATCAAACCAATAAGGGCCCCATTCCAGTACTCTCTTTCAACCCACCGGCAAAGAAGGAAGGCACTTCAGGGGGTAGTTTGCCAGCGAATGGTCAAGGGTCCTTCTGA
>JAUELO010000179.1:80775400-80787257 GCA_032357855.1 Amphibolips quercusostensackenii | reverse complement strand
GCATAATGCCTATCAGTTAAGAGATAGCGATTATATACGTGTAGCTATAGTACAATGAAGCATCAGAAAATTCTACAGACTCACTGTTAACAAATTTTTTTAATCATTGAGTAGTAATTAGTTTTTCCTCTGATTATACAAAATGAAGATCTCTGGGACTCTAATCTTCATTCTGATGGCCATCCTTGTTTCTATTGGTGAATATTAAAATAATGTGTCCATAATATAAAATTAATTTTTAAATTAGCAACTTCAGAAAGTCCTTTTTGAAAAAAATGCAATTAAATTTGGCGTGTATTATAAATGCAAGTGTTATATTTTCTCTTTAAACATAAAATTTCTTCACCTCCTGTCACTTCTGAGACTTGCAAATGAATTTTCAAAGACAAATGATAATTCGTCAAACAAAAATGGTGTAGTTAAATTTTGGAATGGATTTTTCAACAAAGTAGTTGAATCTTGAACGAAGGCTGGATAATTTTCAACCAACCAATAGCATTTTCAACCAAAAAAGTAAAATTTTCAACAGAATAGTTTAATTTTCGAGCTAAAAAGCTAAAAATTTTTACATAATCCTTAAAACTTCGACTCAAACATTCAACCAAGACTTCTTATTTTAAAGCCAAAGTCAAAAATGTTCACGAAGCAGGCCGATTTAAAGGACAATTTTGCGAAATTTATTTAACTGAATTCGATGCGCAGTTTAACGAGCCCCAAAATTTTATTTCAAAACACGTTTGTTTCTAATTCAAGATCAATATTAAAGCAAATGCTAGTTTAGTCTATTTAAATTAACTTGTTCTATTTTGTTATGAAAATTCATTAAAATATAATATATATATATATATATATATATATATATATATATACAGTAAGGGTAAAATGAAATGAAAAAATAAGGTAATTGCTTGCTAAAAAATAAAGCACTTGTTTTCCTCAAAAACGCGTTGTTAGTTTTTTCTTTCTTGGCCTTAAATAACAGGACGGCATCTGCTCAACATGTAACAAAGAAAAACTTAATGTCAAAATACTTTTGGGTTGAGCTTAATCAAAAGAAAAAAGTTTTTTAATTTGACGGGCAAAGGTGAGTCAATATTTTTTACAGTTTTAGCCATCCTTGACCAAAACTGGAAAAGATTTATAAATATGTTACACTTTTGGCCATGCTATTTTATCGATTGAAAGTTAAGATTTGGACCACTTTTAATTAACCTTATTTCTTTTCACAATTAAATTTGATTGTTGTTAGTCGCCACGGCTGTATGACTGTAAACTGACCCTACCTACTTATTTTTTTTTTTTTACCAGAATTCACTTCATGCAGGACTTTCACGATTTTTATAAGTTTACTTCATTTCTATTGATTAGTAAGAGTAGTGACAAAGATAGAAGAAATAACTGTTAGACATTCTGATGTTTGTTGTTTTTAATTATTTTGTCTCATAGCGTTTGTTAGACTGTTTGAGTCATATTTTCCTCCCACTTGAATGTAAAAGAGTAGGAAGAGATGCTGTGAATGCAACAAAGGCTTCACGGCACTTACTTTGTTACACCCTCCAAAAAAGTCCATTTCCGTTGTGATTATTGTCGTCAAAAAAGTTCATTTGCGAGAAAAGTAAAATTCAAAGCAAACAGATATATTTTCAACTATGTAAAATCATAAAACTTTAAGGAAAAAAAATGTTTTACAAAATTGTTTAGATTTTAAGCAATGATTAAAATCTTTAGCCAAAAAAACAGAATTTTCAATAAAAAATGTAATTTATTACAAGATAGTTAAATCATCTACCAAAACAGATTAATTTTCTAACAAACAGTTGCATTTTTAATCAAGTTTAGTTTATAGTTGTCTGGGACCACCAATAGGGCCCCTCTGTCAGCCAAGCTACAAAGTCCATTTTGCCACTAACTTCACTTAGCTTTCAGTAGTTTATTCCAGACCTTTTAATAAAGCCCCACATGTGACCCATTGATCGCGTTATAGTTCCCTCAAATCCCATGCAGTGGTTCCTAATAGCCCACTACATGGGATTCATCTGATCATGTTCATCCCGCGCGTACAGGCCAGAATGGCTTCTGCCTGTCAGCAAACTCTGGGTTTGCTTCCAATATTTCCGGTGCTTCGTCCGAATCTGGTTTTTGATAGTTATCTCGGTACAGCAAGACTTAATACCGGGTCCGGTTTTATGAATTTATTTGTTGCGCCGCTTTTTACTAACTATTAAGCTTTTGCTTTGCCCTTGTTTCATGCTTAATAAGGACCTATACGAGAGCCACGTTTCTCTTTTCTGCAAGTTTCTATAATGCCTTGTTACATTTTCAAACCAGCTCTGATATTATGTCTGGTTTCTCAACTGCAATTAATGTCACTTGGCTGTACGAGCAGATTGTAATCTGCCTTTTAACAGCGTTTTCTTCTATTGATGTCTCAATACAGCGAAGGATGGCCCAGCACTCTACATGAAAAACGGTGGCATACGGCGTAAGTAGGATCCCTATTCCTCTCTTTCCTGCGCTGTCATAGATTCCTGCTCCTCACCCTCTATCTGCTTTAGAGCCGTCAGTGTACTAGACTTGCCTTTTTTATTGTCTTATCTTTTTTTATTGCTAGAGTTTTAGTGTGCTGATGCCACTTCGGAGCCTAGTGTGCCTATTCCCCTTAGTCCATCTGTTTGCTCTTGCTATGAGGTTTATCGGGTAAGCTGCATATCGCAACGTGTAGGGATTCTTCACCCACTACTTTGCTCCTACGTTCCTTCAAGCATGGAATTAATTTGAGAACCTCACTCCCGTTTTCATTGTGGCATTTTGAAAAATCACTAACAATTATAATCTCCAGCTTAGAAGCTACTAGGTTTTAAACTTAATCTCTTTCTATGCCGTTAATGTGTGTACCTTCCCACACTTTATGATAGGAGTTTACGTTACAGTCCAATAACAGAGAAATCGTGCACTTTTGGCAGTGTTGAATTAGAGCCTTTATCTTCCTAAGAGGTAGAGGCTTTTTAGCATCGTCAGGCAAATAATACGAGACGATAAGCAACTCTAGTCTTTACGTGCTTCTGCCATCAAGTTTCACCTTAATAACAGTAAAGCATATGGAGCAAAGCTTAGAAACAAAGAACGCATCCATACCCTGAACGGCTATGCATGCCCTTGGTGATTTTCTGCATGGCTTCTTATATGCGAAGTCACACCTTCTCAAGTCACTTATACTTTCTCTGTATAACCAGGGTTCTTGGATTCAAGCAACTTCTGTCTGCACTGCTTACATACACCTGTTTAAAATCGCCGAGGCAATGCTCTTGAATAGTGAGCCTACTAGCTCCTAGACACAGTCGGTATCAAAATACACTAGGGTTCTCATTGAAATTTCAAGGAGACTTACAGCTAGAATTAAGTCTGTTTCCTCTGGTCTAGCACACCGTCTGCTAGAACATACCTCTCAAGGATCGCTTCGTTAGGTGAGGTTCTGGAAGTTCAAGTGCCCCAGAACGGTCGACCGTTTTCTCGTCAATGCCAAAAATCAGAGCAGTCGCTTTGCGGTACATTTAGAGACACTTATTTTCCTTGGTCTCCAGGTTTTGTCCCTCCTTGAGTCTAAATTCTGAAGTTCTTTGCACTAGCTAGTCCTGCACTATATGTCTGCGGCCTCCACTACGATGGCTCCTGACCTAATAAAAAGGTGGCCGAATCTGAAAACATGCTTCTTGCGGCTTAAAGCTTGAATTTCTTTAAAGATTTCCTGCCCCAGCCTGTTCAACTTTCTGAGAATTAGACAATCTTTGAGATTATCCGACGCAACAACAACTTTTACTAGGGCGTAGTAGGCCATCTGCTTAAAAGCGAGTTCCTATGATTCCACAAACTTTTGCCGTTTCGACTACCTGTTTAGCGGAGTGTCTTCAAAGTCCTTTCTTCTATTCCCCTTGGGACAAGCATAAGAAGTTGCTTCAGAAGAAGTTACCGAAGTCATGGCCCCCTGTGCGGTGCTTTGGTGCCTTAAATTACGAGCCGCGCTATGCAGGCTCTCCTTCCCTAGGCACCGTTACAGTTGATCCATTTTACGGAGTGCCCCTTCACTGTTCTTCCAACGTAAAAACAAGACTCTTGTCATCAGTGTTAGAAGTTTGCACCACTCCAGGCAGGATAGCTTCTAAAAAGCCGATCACCTTTGGCGGTAGGTAATAATCGTCCTTTGATCGAATAAGCTAAAAGAATAAAGAAAACCTCCGGTAGAGCCCTGCTTCTAAGAGGCATGTCTACATACTATAAGATTCGATCTGGTGATCCAAATTCTTTATTAAAACGTCTTCTTCACGACATTGACGTGCGCGCCTTAAAAAAGGGGAGAAAATGGAGTCGTTCAAGGATCTACTAACCTTGGTGTCATTTTGGCCCTTGCCACACCGATCGTTGCACAGATTTGAAACATGAAAACTCACGTCCCTGACATTCAAGGTGGCTTTGCTATATACTCTTAAAGAGATAGCTTCTTAGTTTAGGTCCCACAGACTGTAGCCCTTCTTGTCAGTTCCCCAAAGCAGCTACACCTTGCTATGCAGACCTTCTGGTTTACGTATTTCTGATCTATAGACCGATGAGAATCTTGAGCCCTCCCACCAGCTACAAGGTCACGTCATCCCTGATAAAAACATTTTTAATCGAATGAAATTAAATTTTCACCATAAAAATAAGTTTTTATTCATAATATTAAATTAAATTATTTAAATTATTTAAATCGAATGAAATTAAATTTTTACCATAAAAATAAGTTTTTATTCATAATATTAAATTAAATCATTTAAATTAAAATATTTAAATTGAAATATTTGAATTAAAATATTAATATTTTTATTTAAAACATTAAATTTCAACAGGAAAAACGAATTTATTACAAAATAGTCCATTTTTGCCCGAAAAGATGGAGCTTCAACTGAAATCATGAATCTCAACGAACATAGAAGTAGGTTTTTGAAAAGGTAAATATTAAAGAACATTACTTTCCACAAATTCTTCTCATGTAGATAAACTTTGTGCAACTTATGTGACAATATTTTGTGAAGACTTTTTCAATAGGTTTCCTGTTTTACATGTACCGTACCTGGCTAATTGTACAGGATTAATGAAGGTAAACAAAAAGGGTCTTTCATCAAGTTAACATGATCCTGTCCAAATAATAATACAATTAACTAAAGGCTTTTTATAATCGAGAATCCGTAAAAGAAAAAGTTCACACGTACCAAAAAATGTGTCTATTCAGACAGAAATTTCGGTACCCTTAGCCATGGCCTACGTAAAATAATAAATTTTGGATCATGCGACGACACTAAAATTTTTAATTATATATAAAAAGCAGTTAAGTTTAATAAAAAAAGACGAATTTTCTAAAAAAGTAAGAAGTTAATTCTTGAGCGAATTGATGATTCTTCTACCACAATATTTGACATTTTAATACAGATAACGAATTTTTAATTTTACAGTTGAGTTTTCAACCAAAAAAGATAACTTTTTAACAAAATTGTTAAATTCGCGACGAAATACTCAAATTGTCAACCGACTAATAAAATTTGTAACCGGAAGGAATGACTGCCTTAGAATATTGCATACATCTTATTAGTTCTTATTAAAATATATTTTAGATATCAAAAGTCAATAATTTCTCTTTCCTTATACAAAATCAGGCAATGTTTCGAGTTTGCAGTCTAGGCGCGGCTTATCTCCACATTCGCCAGAGCCTGTTGTTATAACTCGTAGTCTACCTGCTACCACATTTCTTACTAAACTACATGGTGCTAAATTAGCATCTGAATCTGCCGGACCTGCGCCCAAAAATTTATGCTGGACAACATCTCGTTTTCCTAGCTAGCATAAAATGACAATGGAAATACCACCTATGCCACCAGTTGATCCTGAATCGCGTGAAGATTATGTCTTTCTTAGGCCAACGAACGTGTATCCTGTAGAAGTAAACTCCAAAGGTGACATTGTTAAAATTATTTTAGTTTCTAAACGTACCATTAGAAGATAACTCGATGTAAATAGCATTAATTGGATGACACTGAACATACATAGCAGCCAGCCTGATTTATATTGCGAAGTTTTTTGGGGCTAGCATCGCGATAAGAGGATTACAAGGTGAAAGTATATCCTATAAAATTTTTTGTCTGCCTGACATCTTGGCAAAAACGAAAAAAAAGGATATTATAAAAATCGTTTTTTGTACATTGTTTATGTATATTCTGCAGGTTTGCCCTTAAACTTATTTAAATTACGCTGACACGCATAAAACTAATTTTAAACACATTTTTGCATCTGGCCCATAGTTTATATAAAAGAACAAACAAGTTTTACAATAAATTGCATTTCAGCCTGATTGTATCTGAAAATAATTAAAATTTTTACACCTTGTTGTCTCATTCATTTCATAAACCCATAGAAGAAAAAAATTTTGTCTAAGACATTTTCTGTATCCCGAAAAATGTATGTAAGTAATAAAAATTCAATTTTTAAGAAAAGAAATCTTTGGAGATCAATTGGGTTTGAATTTATTTAGCAATTTTTCTCGATCGTTTTTCCATTTCCTCGAAATAATATAAAGAATCTAATGTAACCTTTTAAAATTTTATTTTATAAGAGTATGAAAAATATTGCATTTTTTCAACTTGATCTAATCTTCAAATAATGCAAAGGTTGTGCAAGGTAAGAAACCGCCTGCACGATCGGCACTACTCTTCTAGCAATGCAACGGTCATTTCGCGCGGAGAAAACGACCATCCGCAAGACCTTCCTATTGCTAAAAGATTGAAGCTGGTTGAGAAAAATATAAGTTTTGTGAAATATTGTCAAGCTGAATTTTAATACTATGCATAAGCTTCCTCATTTTATTGAGAGAAAATCTAAACAAAGTTGAAAAAATTGCGTAATATTTGCGATCCCACCCTGTAAAAAATCAAGTTGAAAATTACTGCGGCGATAATCGGACAGAAAAATACCATTGATTGCTCTGGTAATTTCACCGAAACGTTGTAAACATAACGCGACACAGTGAAATTCCACGCAAACAGCAAATTTACTATAACCTAAATTTCAAGACGGTTGAATTTCACCATTTACTTGAAAAGCTAACTAGCAGTGTGCAGTTGATCATCCCAGATTTTTCCTTTTTACTTAATTCGTTATTTTTGCAAAAAATATTGAGGATACGAAAAAAACGTTTTCAATTAATCTTTTTCCTCTGTGGGTTCTTTGATAGAATAAGAAAACAAGATGTGAAAATTTAAATAATTGTCAGCTACAATTAGGTTTTAATAACATTTGTTGCAAATCTTGTTTGTTTTTTTATACCTATAAACTAGGGCCAGGTGCAAAAATAGGCAAAATAAATTTCATGTTTGTCATCGTGATCTAAATTATTTTTCAAATAAACCTGCAAAATATAGATGAGCAATGTACAAAAATAGATTTTTATAACATCTTTTTTAGCATTTTTTTGCCAAGACTATCAGCTAGATCAAAAATTGCATAGGGTACAAGTTGTGGCTTTCGGTTACATTTAGTAGTTTTAAAAACAATTTTATTGAAATGCCAAAAATTAAAGGAGATACAGCATGACTAAAAAAAAAATTTAATTATCAATACCTAAAGAGCGACCATGAATTTGCGAAAGCACCCGCTACCGTCAAATTCAGGAGACCCTTATGCACAATGTCAAATGATAAATTTAATTCGAACGTTTTGGAAAAGATTCAATTGAAGTTGGAATATGATTATGGATTATAGTGTATTTCCGTTTGAGTTAAAACGGAATGCGCATGAGATTTGATTTTTAATTAGAATAGATTGCAAAATGTAATATCGATTGTAGATTATAAATCGCATTGTAAATTACATTGTTAATTTAATTTCATTGTGGATAAGATGTTATTGTTAATTGAATTAGATCGTGAATAAGATTGGTTCGTCGAGCTAAATAGGTTGTGGATCAAATTGTTTATGATTGTGTATTATAATTAATTTTTGGAAATTACTGAATAAGCAGTTCCAGACAGAGGTACAAAAATAAATATATAATACATTTGGTACGCATAAAATTTTACATGTTGGACAAAATCGAATGCGAAGCACGAGATACATTATGAGAACGTCTTCGGTAAAGCAAAAAGAACTTCAACAAAAAAAAATCACAATATAAAATTACAGTTATCGATGATTTTACCTTGAATTTCTACAAGTCTCTGCACAAATGTGAAGAAGTATAAAAACCGAGCGCGTAGCTCCAGATAAATGTATTATCGAGCATTAAACGCGAAAGAAAACAGACAAGCGCATAAGGCGCGCTTAAACTTGTTTTCTGTATAATTTCATTCTAAGTTAATGTCTATCTATAGCTATATATATACTCTATATATAATAAGTCATTATTAATTATTGATAACTATATATATATATATATAGTCTATCTATAAATAGCGCTGCGTCAGTATATCGTTTTGAGGAAAAATCATGGGCTCTATATTGCAATATCATACTAAAATTAATTTAAAAGTCCTGTTAAGATAGGTCTTAACATATAATCTGTGTTTACGATTTTAACGAGATCTTTATTCTTTTGCGTTCGCAGGTGACTCCAAGTCCGTGCATAGGCCCTGGGTCTTTCTCTCGTGCACCTGCACGTCCACTGCTCTAGTGTACTGAGATCGGGCTACATGAGGCTCAGTACCGCTCTACCCACGGTTCAAGTTACCACCCTTGTATTACACTCGTTTCCTTTTTTTGTTTCTATGCGAATTGTACTTATGGCATTAGGCTTTCAAAATAACAATGGTGAACAAATTGTGACTGACTTTTCTCTGAGCATCTTTAGTCAGTGACTAAAGGTAAAATAAACTGATTATTGGATATAAAAACAGTGTTAATTGCTCATGATTCCTGCCGTGTCATACACGTATTTACCATTCGGCATTTTTCACAAAACCAGCTGACTTTTTTTAGTGTGAACTCACACATTTGGTCCTTTAAGCCCGATTCATGTGTATTTTAAGTGATTTTTGTAAATTTATAGCGTATAGTGTTCAAAGCGCGCCATTTTGTTACAAAGACGCGATTGTGTGTGTAAGGGCGCGTCTTTGTGAGTGCAAGGAGTGAGGGGTGCTAGCGGTACTCGGCGACACATACTGAACATGCGAACAAGTAACACCGGTGCAAACCGGTAAGTGACAATACTTCACCGATCTAAATATAGACTGCCGTCGCGGACAACAAGGCAATACGCGACAATTCTTTCGTCGCGAGCTGTCAGTTTTCGACAAACACGTGTAGCTTTCGCGTTTATTTTTCTATTCCTAATTTTTTTTAATGGTAATTATGGCATCCTATACGCAGTATGCCGCTCAACAACAAGAGCATTTTAAAAGCATTTGCGATGCCATTGTCAATTGAAAAAAGCTTGGTGCAGACAAAATTAAGAAGAACTTTATAAAAGCGCAATTGGAATCGTTAGAAAGAACGAAGACGAAAATTGACGCTAACAGCGACGTTATAATTATGGAGAAAAATGAAAACGCGGAAAATGACTATTTAAATTATCACTCTTTTTACAAGCCGAGGAAAAATATTAAGTTTCAAAAACTTGCCTTAATGATTATCTTGATCATTTTAAATCGCTAGCTGCAAAAAGCGAAACCAATTTAGTTCATCACGATTTGATTAATAATAGCAATTGATCGAATTTTCCGCCCCTTGATTTTCCGAAATTTTCCGGAATTTATACTGAGTGGCCCTCCTTTAGATACCTTTTTATTTCAATGGTAGGTGACGACTAAATTTTAACAAAGGTACAAAAACTGCCTTATTAAAAAATCAGTTTGACGGGTGGACCAGATCAATTAATTTCCAACATCTTAACGATTGCCCAAAATTTTGAAAAAGCATAGCAGACTTCATTAACTAGGTATGACAATAATAGGATTTTGATGAATAGTTACTCAGCCAAACTATTTAATTTGCCAGTAATGTCAAAATAAAGTGCGTCAGAACTGCGATCATTGTCAAATGACTTTATTGAGGCTGTGGGAGCATTGGTTTTTTAGAAGTGTCCGACCGGCAAGTGGGATAATTTGCTCATCTACATACTGGTTTAACGTTTGCACAACATTACTTGGAAATCTTAGGAAGACAGTTTGGGAGCTTTAAATACACAGCCGAAGTACGATACCTTGCATACTTTTTTGATGAGCAAAGTTACAACGTTGGAAGCAGTTGAAAACTCAGAACTTGGTACCAGCAACACATCCAAAACAATTTTAGGCAACAACAAAAGTAGTAAAGAGGGTACATCCTCACATGCTCGCAATGCCGTATTAAAGAGAGGCATTTGCTACTTTTGCGCCGATAGGCATATGTGATTTAGTTGTCCTAATTTTCGCTTGAAGACTGTTCAGGATCGAAAGGACATACAATTTTATACTCCTTTTCTTAAAAAAACAATCCCGAGTCTAAACCCTTTAAACAGTCTTCAGCTTTTTCTGTTCCTACTAAAACATATTCTTCCTTCACTGTCAATCCAAATAGCTTAATTTTGTCTAACTTGGCTATTAACTCTGCAGCGGGAATCAACTCACTTTCATCTTGACATACCATGTAACTGGTAGGAATAGTGTTTCTATCCTCAGCTCTTGTCAACACTAAAGGGTCTGATGAAGCACATCACTTTTCCAGAGTTCTACTGCATCAATGCGCTCAAGTTTCTTTCCTGTCTAAATCCCTGGTAAAAAGACTTAGGTTATTACGTCAATCAGCGGCCATCACAGTTTCGGGCGTTGGAACCCACAGATCCAGACACACAAAAGGTATTGTCACCATAAGGTATGCTCTCGCGTTCAATCGAAGGTTAAATTCTTAGTACGAGACATTGTTATGTCTAGGCTTACATCCTATATTTCACGAGATAGTCTCGTCGTAAAGGACTGGCACCGCTTGAGAGGGTTGAATATAGCAGACCCTGTTGGGTTAGATTTTATCCGGACCTATATCTGATGAGTCTAGTTCAGGTCAGCTATCACTCGTGGGTTTACAAAGTACTGTAGACCATGAACTCCTATCACTGTTTCGCCAGTTTGTTGTCTAGAGGACAAACTAGCAAGATTTTCTTCGTCTAGTATAGCCAAATATGAGTGTGAAAAACTGTGTGTCTCCACTCATCAACGTACAAGTGAAGGTCGCTATGTCGTGCGCCTTCCACTTGAGGATCGCACGTTCGAATTGAACAATTTTTGCGATGCAGCTAAATACGCTCCTATTCAAATGAAGAGACGTTTTCTAAAGGACCCAGAACTGCTTAAGGATTACGTAAATGTCATAGAAGAGTACATAAGATTGGGTGAGACCGAATTCGTTACGAGGGTCGAGGACCTTTAATCCACTAGTGGGTACTACTGGCCCCACCTTTGCATACTCAAGGAGAGCAGTTTGAGCATCAAACTACGAGCGGTAGTGAATGCTTCTCGACAAACAGAGACCGGGCTGTCTCAAAATGATCTGCTTTATCCAGGCCCAAAGATTCAAACAGAATTGGATGGTGTAATTCTGCGGTGGCGCAGATACGCAGTCGTTTACACGGCGGACATCAAAAAGATGTTTCGTCGCATCTGGATGTATCCGCAGGACTACATTTATCAGAAGTTTCTTTTAGAGATCATCTCTAAACGAGGAGATTGGTACCTTAATGTTAAAGACCGTGACCTTCGGCTCCACATCATCGCCCTGTCTGGCGATACGAACTCTTCATCAACTTTCTGAGGATGAGGATGACGATTACCCTCTCGCTACTGATATCTTAAGGGAAAAGATATACGTC
>JAUELO010000179.1:80648680-80660763 GCA_032357855.1 Amphibolips quercusostensackenii | reverse complement strand
TGTGGCGTATTTTTATTAGTATCGGATACCGTACCTGATAAAAACTTTCATATTTCATAATAAAAATCAATGAAAAGTTGATAATTTCGTGTAACAAATAATAAAGGAGTTTTTGTCAGAAGGATTTATTAATTACTTTTGTTTTCAAAGCGTAAGAAGTAATTTTGTATGGTTTTCGGACACACTAACATCGGATACCATAACCTGCTTTTCGCTGTCAGGGACGAAGCGAAGCTAATCGAAGCCCTTTTCCACATAATTTTATTAAATTTAACGTAAATCGAGAATTAAAATTTTGCTGCCTGCAAGTACTGCGTACAAAAATAAAGCGATCAGAGAGTCAATAAATATACGAAAAATAAACATTTTATAATCAATAATTTTGTTCGCCCTACAGCACTGACTTTCTTCACTGATTATGTTTACACCGGCTTTTGGTCTACTTGCTGTCAAACGTAGTTTCGTCTTCGTGTTGTTTGTATCATTTGTTGTTGCATTGGTGGATTACAAGATAGATTCTATTTCTCAGTATCAAGAATACGTTTCATAATTAAACCTGCAGCCTAAAATAAAATTGAAATTAATCAAAATGGCAAGCTATAAAAGTATAAACCATTTACCATCTAACTCTTAGCCTGTTAATGAAAAACAAAAATTGTCAAAAGCAAGAAGAGCTTTTACTTTAAAATTAAGACTATAATGTAGAATAATAATCGTAAAACTAAAAAAAAAAAGATATTTCAAATTTTAAAAAAAAATTTTTATTTGAAAGAAATTGAATTTTGGAAAAACTGCATCTTTTAAACAAAACTATTCTTCCCTGCCATGTTACGTTCAATGTTTTAATATTTTAGTGTTTTTTAACTTCACAAACAATCTGAAAAAATCATCCGGAAAATCAAAAATTGGAAACGTTTTTATGTGCTACAGGTCCTACAGGTACCATCATAAAAAAGAAAAAAATTTGAGACATTTTTCCAAAAAAAAAAGTTGCCCTTGCCAAACATTCTATGTCTGTGGAGAATCACCCATATAAATCCGGACACTTGAGTCTGCGACACCTTGTATATGTAAATTTTGATAAACATACGAATAAACATACCCTTCTTCTCCCTGAGAAGCATCCCAAGTCAGTTTTATAGGATACGGTTGAATGTCGGTAACGGAGAAATCTCTAACTCTAACAGCTGGACTCAACATGGCGCACTGTAATGCACAACCTCTAGCTACTGCTTCATCTTGATTTAAAGTGGTTGATGTTCCTTTAGAAAACACTTCTTCAATCAAACGTTTTATTGCTGGAACTCTGCTCGAGCCACCAGCAATTTCCACAGAATGAATATCATCCAACTTCAATTCTAAAAATACAGTAGTTTATAACTTTAAAATTCAGAAATACGAACTATATGAATTTTTCATTTCAATATATTCAAAATAACAGAATTGTTCTTAACAGCAAGGTGTTAACCACTCATGAAATTTGTTGTACACCTCCTATGGCATCCCGTAAATTTTATGACATCCAAACAAAATCTTTTTAAATCACTTGAAATGTTTCGAAATCCATTGAAATAAAATTACTTTAAAGCGTCGCAATCCTTTCAAATCCACTGCAATTCCTTCATATCATTTGAAACAGAGCTGTCAAACCGCGGACTGTCGGGTTTGGGAAGTAGTTAGTCCTGGGTATTTTTGGGACTATATTAAACAGCTTGTGTCTTCCTCGCAGCCAAGAGATGCGCCGCCGGTCCGCGATCTGGCAGCTCTGATTTGAAATCCTGCGAAATATTTAAAATCCTATGAAAACCCGTAAAACATTTTGGAATCTCTTGATATACTCTTAAAGACCTTGAAATCTCTTAAAATCCTTCGAAATCCCCTTGAAATCTGATATACGTTCAAAAGTCGATTGGGCAACCCACTGTTAATAAGTGATTTATATATACTTACTAGAATCAGCCATACATTGCTTAAGAGTTGATTCGACTCTTTTGAATAAGTGAGAGCACATTGCTTCCATGTCAGCCCTCTTCATTTCACCATGTACGTCTTTTTCTTCCATAAAACATTCAATATTCAACGGAAGATTTGTGGAGTTCGCTGACATTTGCTTTTTAAGTTTTTCAACCTCAGCAAGTAATCGCAAATACGCCCGTGGGTTGTTATGAGCATTAATCTTGTATCGAGTTTGAAAATCCTTACAAAAGTGTTCTGCGAGAATAGTATCTATATCCCTTCCTCCTAATTGACTATCAGCAGCGCTCGCCAACATCTATAAAACGTAAGAAATTCAGTTATACATTGGTACCAGAAAAAAATTATGCTTTGTTTCTAAACCGCAATGTTTGAAACCCGAAATTTAATATTTAAATTTAAAATAACAAAAAAAATTAAGTAAACATGTAAAAGTGGTAAAATATATGTGACGTGAAACGAAGAAACCAGTCTTAGGGCCGAAAATGAGCTTACGAGAAAAAGCGGATCAAAGAGAAAAAAAACGAACAGGTAGCGAAGGTCCTCCCGTACTAACACAGTTGAGTGGTCCGTTATCTGTGTGAAGGCTCGAAAAATATGAATGAAAACAACAGCTGACTACGGCCGACTACGGTCAAAAATAAACGATAGCAATGAATATTAATCATTTTATGTGTTAGTTTTATGCTTTATTCAGACTTATAAAATAAAATTGAAAAATGACTGGAAAAACTATAAAAAGAAACTCTCTGATCGCGCGCATCAAGTGGTGATCAACCGAGCCTAACACATCAGAGCTTCGAGGTATCACAAAGACACAACGCGTCAATGGGTTGGTGCAAGAGTTGAGCGCGATGCGAAAAAAATCACTTCCTAACTTCGAGCTCCAGAAAATTCAATTTTGATCGTGGAGCAATGAGAATTTTTTTTATTTGTTAGGGGAAATCTTCATTATTCAGAATCAGTAAAAACCTGAAAATCTACTGTTCGGTCCTAAGGCTGGTTTCTTCATTCCAAGTCACATATATTACATATACTTTTTGCTGAGGATAAAATGAATTGTATTACACTTTAAATATCAAGGTTTTGATGCATCTGAGTCAACTGTGCAATGTGATCCTAATCATTCTTGCGGAAAATAATACTTGCAAGGTGAATGTTAACTTGAATCTTTGCCACGAATACATATTCTATTTCATTAAATGACAAAAATTTTTCTCGGAAAAACATATCGCAGATTGCGAAATTAAGAACTAATAAGCGTAGAGGAATCCTGGTACTTAAAGCCTATTGCAATTTAATAACTGCAATATGGTTAATTAGGTTTTTTTCATTTATAAATTGTTTATACATTTTTAATTTATGACAATTTGTCGTTACAAACTACAGCTCCAGTAATAAATCACAACTGTTTTAGTACAAAATAGTTTTTTATACAACAAACTGATACACTTAAGTATTTTTTTAAAATAAATTACTTATAATAATTAAATTAAATGTTAGACGTGAGACAAAGATGTTGTTTCAAACTCTCACGTCATATACATTATCCTTCAGATATGAAAAAATTACTTTTTTAGCATTTTTATTCCGTCGTCACACCCTTTGTCATGCGAAGTAGGCCTGGTATGAATCTTTCCGCACGAGAATATAAAATCTAGATCTACTGGAAGGTAAAGCAAAGAGAGAGAGAGAGAGAAAAAAAGAGAGAGAATGGATGATGTACGTGCGAGATTCGGCGTCTTGGCTAGTTGCGCTTGTCATTCGTTAGCACTGTTCGATTGATCTCAATCCCGTGCGGAGCTCCCATGCGACAGATCGCCTCCTTGGCAACGCCTCCTTGGCAGTACGTAATTTAACTCCACTGATTCCGACCATGTAAATCAGGATGATCGTTTCAACCCACTGATCCCTACCGAAGGGAATCAGAACGAATCTCATTTAAAATATGCGGATCCAGAAAACCGAACGAACGACATCGACCGCTAACAAAGAAACCTCTCCTTTTGAAATCAAAACGGAAGTTTACAGTGTGGTAAATTTTAGTGCCAATTCAAATTAAATCAAAATCAAGTTGCCGAGCCACCTAAGGCAAGGCAATTTAAAGCAAAACAATATCAATATAAATAACATTAATAGCTTTTTTATTATCAAGAATCACATCAACATTTTCTGTGTTTTTAACTATATTAAAAATTGAAATAACAAATATTTTCAATCGATCCAGAATACTTTTAAGAAATTAAGTAATTAAATAATTAGTTTCACATAATTATAATGTTAAAGAGTGTATAGCGCAATTCCCCAGTTTCAAAGAACGTCACAATCATATATTTATTTTTAATATATCAGCAATGAAAATTTCGCATGTCCATTAATAGTACTTTAACGACTAAAATGTGCTTTTAAAAAAGTAGCTAATTTTACTTGCTATTTTTCCGCCTTCAGTGCTCTTCCAATATTAGTCTTTTGGTCGTCAGTATGACAAGTTTGAGTAATAATTTTTGAAGTTAAAGGGGTTGAACGCGCACTAATAACCTCAAAAATTTTCCTCATTGGCATCATTTTATTCAGCAAATACTAGGATTAATTAAGATACTTCGCTGTACTCATTTTTAAAATAAAAGTGTATGTGTAGAGGGAAAAAGAGTTTAACATAATAATTTCTGCATACAGCTGAAATTTATTGATGCTAACCTCAAAACTAACCTGATTATTGGAAATTTTCATTTTAAGCAAACAGCGTAATAAATTAAACACTGCTTACTTTTGAATACACCCTGATATTTAAAAAAGAAGTACTGCTTTTGAGGATTATACAAGTATTTAATGTTATTAGTATTTATTGAGTAAAACTAGGCAATTGATTTTCAAGGTTAGTTTTAAGTCCAATAGCCTCAAATAGAATTAATTTCCTTCTGTCAACATACTTTACGTGGACGCAAATATTGGTTGTGATTAAAAATTTGCAATGAGAAAATTGGCATAAAATATGTTTTTGCCTCTTATTTTACGCGTTATAACAATAAATAATATACATTTTGCAACCCACAACGAATTGCATGGTCGTATCTGGCCCTTTCGCATGCCAATTGCACATCCATCTGCGTCTCAACATGAACGCATTCTGTGCGGATTTATTCGCACGCGTGCTGACACAGTTGCTCGCACTGTGCGGGCATTTGTTATCTAGGCAGGGCGTGATAAAACAACTAGCAGCGCTGGAGATATTAGGAACTAATCAACTCAGGACAGTTTCGGGGTCAAGTTAAGATATAAAATATGAAGTGATAAACAGGGCTGTCAACACTAAATAAATGTTTCCTATCAATCAAAGTACAGTGTGTCGCAAAACCGAGTTATAAGCTCTTACTCATTGAAAATTCTATTCTGCGAGTAAATATCTGCAATTGACTTAAACAGATATCTTTTTTACCGACAAGTACCAAAGGCGCGAAAATTCAGAACAGGCATTGATCAATAACATTCGAAATCCTACTTATTGAGTTATTGTTCAACCCATGTAATGCCGACCACCCTAATAAATAAAGAGAATTGCTTGACGTGTGTTTGATATGGAAACTTATGATCAGGATTGTAAATAACTTAATAAAAATAATTTATATATTTTGAAGTTATAACCTCAAAGTTTACATGCTGGTCTCTTTCAAAGGAATTATGAAATTGCGCGGTTACCTTGGCGAACGGCATGAACGCAAGGGATACTCTACAGCGTATCCTTATAGTCTCCTTTGCGTATCTTGCAAGAAAAACTATGAAAAAAACAGCAAGATGAACATTCATAGTGTTAGAATTCGAATTCTACATAAAAAATTGACGTTAGAAGGTCACGGAGTAATCGCAATAGTTTTATTTTTCAGCGTTAAACATTGAAAGATATACAATATCTGTCACTAACGTCTGCTTAAGGCGACTTTAAGCGCATCGATTATCGCATATGCATCGATTATCGATAAATTAGCATATGATACCTCAGCGATAATCGGTGCACTTAAAGTCGCCTTCAGCAGACGTTAATGACAGATATTCTATATTTTTCAATTTTTAACGCTGAAAAATAAAACTATTGTAATCACTCCGCGACCTTCTAACGTCAATTTTTACGTATAGTCCGAATTTCAACACTTTAAATGTTCATCTTGCTGTTTTTTCGAGTTTTTCTTGCAAGATACGCAACGAAGCCTATAAGAATACTATAAGGATACGCTGTAGAGTATCTCTTGCGTTCCCTTGTTACAGCGATTTCGAAGTAATTTTTACCTGCAATAAAAATACCTTCATGTTTTCAGTTTTACTCAGCACACGGTAAATGGTTACCATGTCAACTCTATTGAATCTTCTTATGTTTTGATGCGGAAAAATTCAACGTTTCAACTTGATAATTTCCCGTAACAAAAATTCACTTCTGTTTTTTCTGTGATAGAATGAGGATTTTATTTTCGATTGTATGAATTTTATCAGCATTTTTTAAATTAAGCCTATTTTTAAAAGAATTTGAACAATTTCTTAATCGTTCTTGTTTGTTTAAAAAATGTTTTCATACACTTGGGTTATTATGAAATGCATGATTCTGTGATAATTCAAAAAAATGTTAAATCATTTAACATTTAGTTTTCACATTTTTTTCAGTTTGAAAATCTCTAACCTAAAACATCTGAGATACGCATATTTATTCACTTTGCTATTTTTATTTTATTTATTTGTAGACTTTTTAAATATCTTACGTTGTTTGTCTGAAAATTTGAATTTACGATTTTTCAACAGAATTTTCGATCTTGAAAAGAAAACCTGTGAGTTGTCTTTGAAAAAGGTAAAAGCGATTTACAAAATCGCTTTTACCTTCGGTCTTTTAAGACCGAATCTTAAAGATCAAATCGTTGATTTTTTTAAAAGCGTTATCACGATTAAAACAAAAACTACACGTCTCATCAAAGAGTGGTCTAAATTAAATTTGTATATCATTTTTAAGTAACACATTTTTTCGTATCTCGCATAGTTTTTCTAGAAAACGGAATTTTTTAGTTTTAATAAAATTTCCAGGCACAATCTAAATTTCCAAAACTATCTTAGTAGTACAGAAATTCAGGGGGATCACACAATGGTGTTCCATGATGCCTTCACATCGAATCGGGTTTCAACATTTAAATAAAAAATCCTTTAAGGCAGTCATATTTTTTTCTGTTCGTTTATTGATATATTAATATATGACATAATTTACATAGGATGTAACTGACAAAACGCATGTTGAGTACCATATTTCGGAAAGATTTAATCACTCGTGTCTGGAACCACTTGATCATCATTATAATTACGTCTTTGGCCTCGTGATCGGCGCCGAGTCTGAACAATTTGAATCCTTGGTTGAGCATTGACATTTGTGTTTCTTTGATGATTCAGAGGACTTTAAACCATTGATGCAACATTAACATTTGGGTAATTTTAAAGATTTAGGAAATTCTGACCGATTGGAAGAAAATAATGATAAACATTAACATTAACATTAACATTTGGGCTATTTTGATGATTCGGGAGATTCTCACTCATTGTATGATATTAATTATTAACATTAACATCAACATTAACATTTGGGACTGCTTCTAGGCCGTAATAAGCAGGATTTGGTTGACTTGTTGGACGAAAATTATTTTTGTTATTTGTTGATTCCGAACTGAAGTCTGCAAGAAAGAAATAGAAATTTTATTTATACATTGAAATATCGTGCCTATTTTTTTTCTTTAAATCAACAGATAATATTATGAGGCTGCACTGCATAGTTCATAAAGATCACTGTAGTCCATTAATTTGAAAACAAGGAGGCGGAAGCGAAATTCACATGAGGGACATTATTTCTGAAGTGATCCCAACCTTATAAATCAAAGTTCTCCGATCGAATTCAAACTTCTTGTAAACTTGTAAAATTTGTAACTCTTTTAATATTAATAAAAAAATTGTGTTTTGCAGTTACGATAAAATATTTTACGCTTTTTCCAATAAGGGCCTTAAGATTAAAAAGTGGGCCAACATTTGTGTATTTAATAAAATAGGCATTAACTAGTATTGCTAAAAACGATTAGCTTAAATCTTAAGCTGAATGTTTGTGTTCCTGAAGTGTATCTGCAATAATTATGATAGATAGAAACTTCTTTTAAGTCTTATCTTCGAAGAAAAGCAAATGATAATCATAAAATGTCCAAATTTAGAGTTCTATTTGTTTAAATAATAAATTCTATGGCGTGATAATAAAACATCGGGCCAGAAATCCTTCTGCAGGATCAGTTTCTGAGCATTAAAAAAAAGCATCAAAATCGGTAAAGAATTGTAGGCTGTAGTAGATTATTATGATTATGAACAGTTAATTCCCGATTCCTCCCACTGTGCGGCGGCACACGCATTGAAACACCAAAGATATTATAACCCAGCTAAAAATACCCATTAGAAATTATTAGAATGCTTTTAGAAGCCTCAATAATAGCAGTTATAGTTTTAGGAGGATTTAAAGAGGCATCGTAGAACGTAATATGTTGTCATGTTTCCCTAAGGGGATATTGGTTGTGCATTGAATTTCGCGAAATATTTATAATTGGTTCTACGGGGAACCTAAGTGGAAATTATAATCCAAAATTACTTTTTGAAAATTTATTTAAGTGGATCTAAGAAGAATCTAAGAGGAACATAATTCTAAGAGGATCTAAGAGATATTAGTAGACCTTGAAACACGAAATAATCTTTCAACAAATTTTTCTAAACGGATCTAATTGAAACTTAATAGAACTGAGTTAACTGGAAAAGCGAATAAGTATAGAATTGTTGTCTTGATAGGATCCAAGGGGATCCTAAACGGACATTAAAACACTAAATTATTCAAGAGGCTGCGTTTACTGGAAAAGTGACTAAGTATATAATTGCTCTCTTAAGGGGATCTAAGGTGATCCAAGACGGACATTATAATACGAAATTATTTTGTACGGAATTTCTTTTAGTGGATGTAATAGGTATTTAAAAGGACTGCGTTTACTAAAAATGTGACTAAGTATAAAATTTTTCTCTTAAGAGGATCTAAGAGGATCTTAGGCGAATATTAAAACACGAAATTATTTTGTACGGAATTTCTCTAAGTGAATCTATGAGGCTGCGTTTAATGGAAAAGTGACTAAGTATATAATTGCTGTCTTAAGAGGATCTAAGGGGATCTTAGACTGACATTAAAACTCAAAATTACTTTGCAACAAATTTCTCTAAGTGGATATAATAGGTGTTTAAAAGGACTGCGTTTACGCGAAATGTGACTGAGTATAGAATTTTCGTTCTAAGGGTACCCTGCTTAAAATGCCGGATAGTATCGGACAGAAACCGGACTTGACCCTGATAGAAAACATATAAGTCTTGTATACGGGACTATCCGGGCTCTAAACGTATAATTATTTCCTATATGGAAATTTAACGGATCTATCGGTTTTCTATCAGGGAGACATGACTAATCTTGCATTTTAGTAAAGACCACAGTGACCATCTATCCGAGTCTATGCAGTAGCTATCCGAGAGGTGGAACCAATAATTAATTTTTTCTAAGTCAAAACAATCATCTACCTGGGTCTATCTGGGAACTATTTGGGACACGAAAACAATAATTAATTTTTTTTTTAAGTTCAGAAGAAGCACATATACGCGCCTATCAGAGACGTATCTGGGAGTTTACTGTTCAAAAAAGACACAAGTTCTACAGTGTATGTCTATCCGGGTCTATCCGGCATCTACTTAGAACACAAAATCAAAAATTCATTTCCTCTAAGGTCAAAAAAGCGCCTGTACGGGTCTATTCGGGACCTATCTGAAAGTTAAAAACACTAAAAAATACATTAAAAAGTTATTCTTTAATTATTATTATAGCATATTTAATTATATATAAGTATATATGTGTAAGAAAAACATTTTTAAATGATTACCCCCCTTATTTCCTAATTCAGTTTGTATGTGGAACTGCCAAGTTAATAATTATGCGATTCTGTATTTAAAAAACTTTTTTAATTTTTTCCCGAATGGGATTAATTGCTGATTTCTGATTTTACAAATTCAACGAAATAATTCCTGTTTAGGCATACACTTTTCAAAATTTGCTATGATGGCGTTATTTTAAATCGATTGTTTACCCAGTGGGCACCGGAACATCCTAAAGACGTCTTCAGAATATACCTCTATGTCATGTGACTGGACGTCTTCAGGACATCCTTTGGATCTTTTCATGTCTTTAAAAGGTCCTTAGGACGTCTTTGAGACGTCGGTTAAAAGACGTTTATAGGACAACTTGAGGACTTGTGTTCCCACTGGGTGATACTCTGCATATATTTCCGTATATTTCCGTCATTACAAATACAACATTTTGATTCCTGTTCAGTAATACATTTTTGAAAAGTTTGCTACGATGGCATATTTTCAATAATTCTTTAAACATTTCAACCAGATTAGTACAGAAAAAAAATTTACGATAAACAATCGTTTCAAAAATTTGTATTAACCATTTTAATCTTTTGGAATTGTTAAATGTCGTAAGGATGTCGTAACTACGTCGTAAAGATGTTGTAAATCCGTTGGCTTACTATTTTCAAATCGGCGGTTCGTAGGGTGACTAAAACAAGAAAAAGAAAGATATAGATTTATATTTTTTAAACAATACGCCGTTATTTTTTAAATATACTTCCTAAAATATTAAAGTGCTAAGCTAATTGTATAACTTTTCACAACGCCTCGTCCGAAAGTGAGACTTTTGACGCCTGTGTAACGCATCGAAAGTGGCCGATTGCAGACTACTTTACTTTCCTCCCGCTACGTCAACCACTTTCTGACCTAGGGAAGAAAAGTGATTTCAGTCCTTCTTTCGATAGATAGGTCAGTGAGCGACGACTTTGACTTTATTTTTTTGGAAATTATTAACATTTTGTAAGCTTTTGGAAATTTTTACAAAATTTTTGAAATTATTAAAATTTTTGGGAATTCTAAAAAATTTGGAAATTTCTGGAAATTTTGGAATTTTTTTAAAGTTTCGAATTTTTTTTAATTTTTGTAAATTATAACATTTTGGAAATTTTTGCAAATTTTTGCAAACTATGAAAAATTTTTTAAACTTTTTTTGAAAAGTTTGGAAATTATTAAAAATGTTTAGAAATTATTATAATTGTTTAGAAATTTTTAAAAATTTTAAGAATTTCGCAAACTTTTGGAAATTTTTTGAAAATTGTTGAAATCATTAAGACTTCTAGAAATTTACAAAATTTTTGGAAATTTGTGGAAATTTTAAAAACTTTTGGAAGTTTGAAAATTTTTATTTAATAAAATTTTTGAAAATTGTAAAAATTTCATTTCTTGAAAGTTTTGGAAAATTTTTAAAATTTTGAAAATATTAAAATTTTTGAAAATTATAAGGAAGTTTGAAAATATTGGAAATTTTAAAAAATTTAAAATTTTTTTTAAATTTTGAAAATTTTTTGAAATTGTTGAATTTTTTGAAAAAGTTTGAAAATTATCACAATTTTTGGAAATTGTAAAAATTTCACAAATTGTGAAAAATTTTGAACATTTTTTTAAATTTTGGCAATTTTTTGGGAAGCTTGGAAATTATTCAAATTATTACAAATTTGCGGAAATTTCGAAAATTTTGTACACTTTCAGAAAATGTTTGAAATAATTGAAATTTTTGGAAATTTAAAAAATTTGAAATTTTTTGAAATTTTGAACATTTTGAAATTTTGAACATTTTGAAATTTCTTGAAACTTTTAAATTTTTTAATAAAGTTTGGAAATTATTAAAATTTTTGCAAATTGTGAAAAATTCTTGAAATTTTTTAAAAAGTTTTGACATAAAAATTTGTATAAATTTTTGGAAATTTTTTAAAATTTTAAATATTTTGAAAATGCTTTGAAATTTTTTGTTTGCCTTTCCAAGGCAAGCATAGTTCTTTGTCTACTATGCCTGTTTATTTCTGTTAGCCTTTAATTCTTCAACTAATTAGTTGTCAAAATTATAAATGCCCAATTGAAAGTCGAACTTTCAGCAGGTTTGTTGTGAAAAAAAGTATACGTGCCAAGGGGAGAAC
>JAUELO010000179.1:80369092-80379501 GCA_032357855.1 Amphibolips quercusostensackenii | reverse complement strand
TTAAATGTCCCAGTGTACGAGTATCTGTGTTTGAGCCAGCCGACAGCAGTGATCGCCGGCTGAAACCTGACGCAGCATGCTCGGACATTTTTAGTCACAGCATGGGAACCCGTAAAGACTTTTCAAGTTTTTTGGCTTTAATTAAAGATAAGATTTTAGAAATTACCTCTTGTGAATGTCAGATTATTGCCACAACTTTCCCAATACATAGCACGAGTTGAAGTGGAGGTACAAAATCCGAGAATTCTCTTCAATCAACGCTCTCGCGTCCGACAGTGGTAATTGTGGGATTATTCTAATTGTATTGGCTTTAATTATTTATCAGGCTTTAGAGACTGTCTAGTATAAATTTTAGATTTGTTGTACAAATTTCCTAGATCATGCTACGAGTTGAATTTAAGGTACAAAATTGGATGATTTCTCGCATGGTTTCTAAGCATATTAGATGCGTGTTATATTCTCTTGAAAGGGTGAACAATATCTTAAACATAAATTATTTGATGTAGAATTTCATAAGCTTTCAAATAGTTCTTGAAAAACTTTTTTTGATCCTTTCTTGAATGAGTAATCACATTTTAAACTCAACAGTGATTTTTAATAGTACTCGCGCCAATCGTAGCGACTATTTCCGACTGTAGTGTAACTTAACAAATTCTTTGAAAAATAACATAATTATACTAAAAACAATTCGGTGACATGAGGATGCACATCCAACCCTATTTGAAATGAATTTGACCATTAATTTACGCTTAAAATTTAAACAATAAAACGATTAATTCAATTACAAGTACATGATTCATTTTTATCGTAATGATAAAACATTAAGAAATTGGACTTCCAAGTGAGGTATTATTGCAAGAATTTGAATTACTAAATGAGCAAGTGTTGCTTTAGTGCATAATTTAAATAACTCAATTAGAATTTTTTCTGCCTTTCAAGACATTTCACGAGAGAATTGAATTTTTATACCTCTCTGTGTAAAATCGCGTTTTATGTTCCTTGAGCGCCCATATATTTAGTATTCCTTTTTTATGGAAGTGGTTTACGCAAAGTATCGTGAATTACGAGGAGTGAGTGCTTAAAAGTTCATTGAAATACTCGAGATTCATGTTGTTTTCCATTGAGGAAAGAGAATTTGAACATTTTACAGAGAGGCGAGGTCAACAAAAGCCTGTGGTAATTTTTTGCTACAGGAAAAGTGGGTTTCCCTTTCGCGCTCAACAATGTAGTAGTTGACACCACTGTCTGACGATAAAATCTTTACACTACTGAAGGCGAATGACGTGAACGTTTATGGAACACTTTCATTATAGATAAGTTCAATATTCCTTCCATCGCCAAGGTCGAGATCATGTAGTGGATGCTTTATAATTCTCATCTATTTTTAGTTTTTCATTCAATTTTAAGAAGAAAAAAGCTGATAAATAAAAATAATGTATATAACATCATTAATCAATAATTATACGTATTGTATATCGTGACCTACCTTGGGTTTATTATGTCTACATTGAAGCTCCTATGTTTCCGCTTACTTGTCACGTGTTTTTTGTCTCGCGGCCTTTTAACATTCTCATCAGAGAAGATATAGATGTGTGTCAAATTTGACCCCCACTCCCGTTTTTGTCAAATGTCTACGTTTTGAGACCTTCTGAACCCGAAAAACAGGGTTTCGAAAATATGTCTGTCTGTGTGGCTGTGTATCTGTAGATTTTTAGTCTGTTAGCCCGATAAATTTTGAAAGAATTGACAGATTAGATTAGCCTTTAGTATATTCTTTCATTGTCCGAACCTAAAATTCAAGTTTGTTAGCTAGCTATGTTGGATGAAAATTCAAAAAGTTAGAACATTTTCATAACTTTTGAAACTACTTTTTTAAGATTTAAAAATTCTATGTGTGGCTTTGAAGTACTTGAAAAGTCAAACAATTTATCCTAATAAATCTTTTTAATAACAAAAATCATCAGAGTTATAGCATTTACAAAATTAAAAAAAAAAGAAAAATGAAAATTTTAAGCCAAACAACGCACGATATGAAAATAAACAAAATAAGAAAAACGTTAATTTTTAAACTCCCTACAAGATTGTCGCAACGGATTGTTTAATCTTCTTGAAAAATAAAAAATTCAAATTTTGGTCGCAGAAAAAAATAATTATAAATTCCATTTTAGGGACAAACTATGCAAGATAAAAAAAAAGATGAACAGATATAAATTTTGCATCAAAAAAAGATCTACAAATTTGTTACAAATTACTTTTTGATAGGACGCGTAGCTTTTGTTTTATTTGTAAAAAAAGACATTAAAAATAAAAAAAGGAAATTTTTGGACAATTGATACAAGCTACGAACAAAATAAATAGACAAAATTTGTTCACCCAGAAAAGAGCTACAAATTTATATTGAATAATTTTTTGATAAGATGTGTAGTTTTTGTTTTAAGCGTGAAAAATAACATTAACAATAAAAAAATTTAATTTTTGAAAAACGACGCAAGAGAAGAAAAAAATAAAAAGACAAAAGCTGTTCAACCAAAAAAAAAGATCTAAAAATTTGTTAGAAAATGTTGTTACAAAAGTACATTAAAAATATATAAAAAAAACTTTTTGGAAAAGCCAACCCAGTAGGCACTAAACTAACAAAAAAAAACGAAAAATAACATTGGAAATAAACAAATGAAATTTGTGAAAGAAGACACAAGTTGCAATATAAAATGTTTAACAAAAAAATTGTTGTTTTTATATGATGCGCATTTTCTTCAATTATAAAAACAAGACAATGAAAATACGCGTGTTTCAATACCAATGCATATTATGAATTGTAAAGATATAAATTTATTAGAATGATAGATTTTTCAGGGTAGCTGAGAATAAAATTTAATTCAAAATAAGGAACAAATATTCAAGTAATCATGATAAATAAACTTTTTACTTTATTTTGCAATATCTGAATAAGCAATCTCAGGTCGAGGTACAGAAATAAATATAATATACATTTGATATGATAGAGTTGAACTCAATGTAGAAAAGTCCACACTTTGGACAAAAACGAGTGCGAAGCACGAGATACGTGATGAGAATGTGTTCGTTAAAGCCGAAGGAAATTTAAAAAAAAAGAATTCACAATGACCAAATTACAGTTGTCGATGCTTTTACCTTTAATTTTAAAAGGTCTGTGCACAAATGTTGGGAAAGTACAAAGATCGAGCGCGCAGCGCTAGGTAAATACATTATCGAGCGCGTGACAGTTTCTTATTATACGTCAGTTTGACATCTTATAACAAAATTTCCTATATAAAGTTGTTCCATTTCATTTTAAAATGATTAGTTTTTCACTTTAGATCCAATTGATTGAATTTCAAAATTAAAGTGCACAATCTTAAAATTATTCATTTTTAACGACTTAGTTTCGAGATCCTAACTTAAGAATGCTTCAGTTTTTAAACAAAGTTTGGCATTGTTTAATTTTTAACTTTTCAATTCCGCATTCAATAATTTAGCAAGTTTACAATCAAAAAGAATATAATTTTAAACGTTTTTAGAATAATTAAACTTTAAAGATTCACAATATGTGAAATTCTCCAATTTTGAATGGTGGAAATGAGATTGATTCTTTTTTGGACAGAAATCACATTTTCTAGGAACAAAACTTATCGAATCACTTTGAATGTCACTTAATACTACAGGATAAGATATTCATTAATAAAACTTATCATCTCTGAAATATCTATAACTTCAATTTAAAATTATCATTTTGAATGAAGAGTCAAAAGTGGAGGCAAAAAATAAATTTGATTTTTTTGAATTAAGGGTCCTTTTTCACTGAAATAAAAGCTTGGGGTTTCTTCTTTAATTACCTTCAGGTTGAAAAATTAGCATTTTATTATTTATTCGTAAAAATAAGCATGTATTATGTTTTGATCAAATACGATCTTCTTGAAGGACCTATAACTCTTTTAATATCAATTGAAAAGTTATTATTGAAATTGAAAAATCATTATAGCATCATTAGTGACTTAGAAAAATATTTTATAACCGCGAAGTTACCAGAAATTTCTTTTTGTTTTTAAACGCCACCCTGAAATATTTTATAATCGTATTAAGGATTTGACTGCTAATATTGTACAATAATATTTAATTAATAGCCTTAATGATTAAACAGTTTTAAATTAAAATCATTCTGCACTGATAATACTTTCAAATTAAAATATTGAAAATATCAGGACAATTTTACTCTAAAATTTTTCAAATTGAAAACAAATTTGATATTGAAAGATCTAATAGTCAGGTCTATATTTAGTTATTTTAGATTTAAATATTCTACATTGTTTAATTTCAGTTTTACAAGTACAAAGTTGTCTGGTTTTTCAAATTTTTTAAAATCGTAGAATATCAAATTACAAGACTTGATAGGTGCACAGATTTCAGTGTAAGAATTTTGTGATTACAAATTTTTTAATTCCATGCTTCCGGAATAAATTTAAAACAATGAATAAATAAGAAAATTGATTGAATTCTGGAATTATTCAATTTCAAAATTCTTCGATTAAAAATATAATTGATAAATTTTAAATGCTTTAAATTAGAAATCATACAATGAAAGTCTGTTCTAATACAAATGCAATTCTTTTTTATTACATGCGAAATATTGTCCTTTTTAAAATTATATTTAATCTAAAATTGTTTTATTTGGAACGTTTTTAATTTAAAATCCTTCAAAATATATGTTTTATATTGTCCAGCCCTCCTAATTCAAAATTATTAATTATTGTTTCAAACATTTTTTAAACTCTTAATATTAAAAAATGTGTTTCATAATAGATTTTTAAAAGGCTTATATTTTTAATGTTAGGAAATAAAAATTCAAGGACGCGAACAATGTGAATACAATTGTTTCATGATACTACTAGTTCCATTTTTGAAAAGATTTAATTTTTTAAACATCAAATTCATTAAAATCACGGAAAGAAGAGAAGAAAAAGAATACGAAAGATATATTTATTTGAAAGATTAATATTTCAAACACTACATTTCTGTTTTATACATTAAATTATATTTAAACCATCAATGCATTCAAAATTTCATGAAATATAAATAAATCAAAAATTAATGTACACATAACTTAGAAGAATTATATTCTACATATTCGCCAATATTTCTAAATATTCCAGTTTCAATTTAATCAATTCTAATATAATCGAAGTTGATATTTTCTTAATTTGAAAGCCGTTTTCAGGTATTATTCTACTTCTATAAATAACTAAACTATCAGCTGTACATTATATAAAAAATTATATTTAGAAAAGAAATAAAAGTTTTAATCCTGTTTGTTGTTAAATATTAGGACTTGAAGCTTATTAATCATCAAACTCACATGTTTTATAATTTCCATTCTCTTCCTACAAATAGTCAGAATGTTTATGTTGTCAATTTAAAGAATCTGACATTTATACGTACTAGTTTTCTAAGTCGTAAAGCTTTTTAAACCAAAATCCTCTGCATTTGACATTTTAATTTAATTTCAATTGCATTTAACGTTTTATTTTTAATTACTATGTTTTAAAAAGTTTTCAATCTTTCGATATACTTTTTCCTTAATTAGGTTCAAATTGAACTTTACCTACAAAAATATTTCATGCGTAAGATTTTATAAGTCGCTTTTACAAACCCCTAAAGTTCTACTTTACCAGACTGAAAGAAGAGCAGAGATAAAAGCGAGTCAAAGTTTGATATCCATTCTGTGGCAACCCTTGACGTAAGTGAATTAAAATATTGACGAATATTTGACTTGATAAATGAGTTTTGAGTATATTTTTATGTTCAATCCTCTGGATGGGGACCAAGGTTAGGTAGTAATGAGATTTTCTAGTCTTTATTTCCGACATTGTTTTATCTTGTTGTATTCAGTATTTTATCGACTGTTATAGACAATATAGAATCAAGTGCAGGTGAGGCCGTATAAAGAATCATGCTTCAGTTGTTAACTGTATAGAATTAGGTATATTTTTTGACGGTTTGATTATTTCACAATAAAATAAAAAAGCATACCGTTCGCAGTACGTGGTAAAATATTTTAAAAATTTGCACAATAGTAAATATTGCATAGAATTCCATAAAATTTCATTACCAGGGCATGCTTTTGTTTATTCTATCACCAAAAGTCAAAATGTAGAAATCTACAAAAATAGACTTGATTGCATTTACAAAACAATTAAAACCTGATTCTTTGTATGAACCCACCTGAACTTGATTAAATAATGTACGGAGCAGTTAATATATACGATAACCAATTTCTCCTTCTTTCCACATGTTTTAGTATAAAATATATCGAATTTCTTGTGCCGAAAATAACTCAGAGGAATAAATAAAAATTTTTTTATCATCTTCTTTACCATTTCATAATCATTATCACATTTTTCTACCAGAGAATATCATTTCTGGGAAAAAATTTCTCTAAATTTATATACAAAATATTTTGTTCTGTGGCAGATACAACAATTCGATAATTCGCAAGTACTTTGCTTTTACAAAAATTAATGAAGTTAGACATTTTTTAATGTATTGAACAAACATGGGTATGGACTTTTTAAAAATTCAAGTTTGATCCAAAGTTAGAATATTCAAATTTGGGTTACTATTGAAAAGTTATGTAATACTAGAAAGGGGTAGAAGTGCCATGCAGATGCTAAGAATTCTTTATTTCCTCCTAATTTTGTGAGATATTTTGGAATGTAATATAAAATTAAATTCAAATTATCTGATTTAGATTGCGCTGGTGCCTAATTTTAATATTTATTTCACAGCTTCATAAAATCGAATAGAATTTATTTTTTACATTTCAAAGAAACATTTTTGGATCAACCTGATACCAGTACACTTATTTCAGTATCCTCATAGTAATTTTATCCTATAAATTTTCTAGATAAAAACCAAGAGATTTTTTTTAATTTAGCTATTTCTATATCAACGATAAAATCTTAGTGAGGTTTAACAAGCAAACATCGATTCACTACAGTCAGAGATGATTTGCATCAACTCGCATCAAGTTTCTTTATCAATTTCTATGGTGCTAGAAATGTTGGTCGTTGGTGATGAAGGGCGGGGTGGGGGGCGATAATGAAGTCGACATATTGGTAGTTGTGCTTTCACATGATGATGAAGGTTCTGAATAGTGTAATTCCAGCAACGGTGGCTAGTGATTGCGAGCATAGAAGGCTCCAGAGAAATCAAGTTCAGCCAGTGGAATAACCTTCGAACTATGAAACTTTATTACAATACCATGAACATTCTCAGAACCTTCGTGAAAGTAGTCTATTATAGAGGCTTTGCGTATACATATGAGTTACTTTAGAGAAAACTTACTTTCTACTTCCTCTCTTAGGAACCGCATACCTGTCGCTTGATTATCTCGCATCTAGAGGATTCATGAATTTTCAATAAATCGAGATAGTTTCCTTCAAGCTTAAGATGAAGTTTTTTAATTTTCCCAAGTGGTGCTCTTCTCGTTCGTTAAAAGTTACTTTAGAAAGCTCAACTTGCTTTTGTTAATCCTCCGTACCTTCTCGAGATTATAGCTATTCTTATTTCGATTTAATCATATGGATGAAAATCAAAAAGGTGTCAATATTGTGTCCCTGGAATATTATACGTTTGTGTTGCGAGGAATAATAATTGTCTTAGTTACAGGTTTTTTAGGCTTATTTTCTCTGATAAGATCCTATTATAGTTGCAGAGTTCTAATCACTTTTTGAATTTCCCCGAGTTTGTATGTCAACCGGTAACAAAACAGTTCTTCATTAATTTTATGTCTCGACAGTTTAATTTCCACGTTAAACCCTCCAAGAGCCACTGGAAACTTTAGTTCTCAAAAACGCGTTCAAAAATCTATAACTTTGCAAAAAATTAATATATTTCCGATTTATTTGCAGAATGGGCAAGATAATTGTTTCTTTCATATGTCAAAAATTTGAAACAACATAAATATTGTTGCATTTATTGACTATGACGTCATCTAGCGCTGTATGTGATTGTAAAAAAATTTGTCTATTAAGCGATTAAATTGATTAATAATGAAGATAATTGAATATACATGAAGAACTGAAAGTCTTATTACAATTAAAGTGTCTTCATTTGACCAAAATAACCGATTCAGAAGTCCGAAAAAAATCGTAGAACAACACGTTGTAATCCGGCATCAAGGCTTTATTATTAGAAGATAAGGTGACTTTATGAAGAAAATATTAATGAAAACATGTACTTCTTACTTGAAAATCTTTTGCTTGATATGTTAACCCAGGCTAAAAATATTCTTTTCAAAATGATGAAATTTGTATAGCATAACTTTTTTAAATATCCTAAAACCTTGTAGGTCCTATGAAGTCGTTCCATATCTTCCGAAATTCTAGGACATT
The DNA here is from genome assembly GCA_032357855.1 of Amphibolips quercusostensackenii. Classification (NCBI taxonomy): domain Eukaryota; kingdom Metazoa; phylum Arthropoda; class Insecta; order Hymenoptera; family Cynipidae; genus Amphibolips; species Amphibolips quercusostensackenii. The sequence goes on along the minus strand of JAUELO010000179.1, from coordinate 80,371,096 downwards.
TTTTAAAACCAGATGAAAATTTGTTTAGTCGCTTACAATCACCATAATCCTTAATATTTTTTTAATCTCTTAAAAATTCCTTGGAATCTTTTTAAATACCCTAAAATGTTAAAAATCCCATGCAATTTTTTAAAGCTCTTGAAAATGCCTTAGAATGTTTTAAAATTAACTAAAATCCTTTAAAATCCCATTACTTCATTTCGATCTGTTGAAAGTTTCTAGTAATCTTTTAGAATGCCCTAAAAATTGTCAAATCTTTTCAATTATTTTGATATACCTTGACATTTTTCAGATCTCTTGAAAATTCCTTGTTGTTTTTAACGTACCTTACAATCTCTAATATCATTTTAAATCTCGTTAAATCTTTCAAATAGATAGAAATCCTTTAATTCTTGTGAATAAACTCTTTGAAATCCACTAAAATATTGTGAACTTCCGTAAAATTAAATGAAATCTGATGACATTCCTTGCCCTTGAAATATTTGAACTTCTCGGAAATCATTTGAGATCCTTGAAAATCCCTCAAAATATCTCATGAAGAGCCTGAAAAATCCCTTAAAATTATTAAAATCCTCGTAAATCTTATAAAATTTCTTAAAATCCCATAAAAATTCTTTGATATTATGTGAAGTTCCTCGGAATCATTAAAAATATCCTAAAACCTTCAGTTCTCTGAAACCCTTTAAGATCCTCATCAAGTTTAGGAATTCTTTACAATCCCATTATATTTTTATTTTAATTCCTCTGAATCCCTTGAAATCTTTAAAAAAGATTGTGGATAAAGATTGTTTTGTATGTACAAAAAAGTGTAAGTATAAAATATTTCCATTAAATTCAAAATCGAATAATTCCAACTTTTTTATTTTTACCTATATATCCATTGTCTATTCACTGATAAATTAAGGGTAAGTGCCAAATCGGAAATAAAATAAAAATGATTGTGTGAAGGATTTTGCGAGAAAATTATTAAATTTAAATAAAGTATAATTTGTACATATATACAATAGCTTTTCACTGATTTTACTGTATAAAATAATATCTTCTTCTTCGAGCCTTAAATTTGTTAAAACATAAACTAAGCCTATTTTTATCTTAAAACAACAATTCATTTTTTTTTGTTCTGCCTACCTCTATGTATATATTCTAAATTATTTATTCACGATACCCCAAAAACTATATTAATAGATTGATGAAAAGTGAAAGACACTTTTCATTTTCACGAAAGCATTGGTTTCAGTAAAAGCTTAGTGATCAACCCTTTTCAAGCGTGTTTCACATTAGCTTCTGAAATAAAACATGTGCTAATGGAATACATTTTAGCACCATTTTTCTTCTCAAGTACGTCAGAAGATGTCGGGTGAAACTAAAAATGCAAAAAGTGTTCAGAGTAGTAGAAGGAGATTACGGATGAGCATTTGCACTACCAACTTGTTTCTCAAGCGTTCTTCCGTCTCTCCAAGACGAGGCCCTTGAGTGTTCAACTGCTAATCTGAATTCGTCTTCAACCTCTCTAAAAGTAAAAAAACACGAAAATAAAACTCCCCCATCTTACCAAGTTAACGTGTCAATTACTCTAATTAGGAATCTTGATCTTATTTTGTAGAAACCTAAATTTTATATTATGCAGGTGCGTTCCACTAGGACCTCCACGACGGTATTTCAATATTTTCTCTATACCATAATTTTGGGCTTTTTTAAGCACCAAGGCCAATTTTTGGGCTCTTTTAGTTTTCTCAAAAACTAGACTTTTGGGTGGTGGTGCTGGCCGCCAGTACCCCCACTACAGGAAATTGAAAAAATTTTAAGAATCAACAGCACCAGAATTTTGGGCCTTTTTTGGACTCTCCAAAAATACAAAAAAAAAATTCCAAAAACAACCCATATCACGTAAAAACTACCCTCAAAATAAAATATGCACTTAAACTAACTGTAAGCGTATCTGAATTTCGGGCTTTTTTGGGCACTCATGCCGATTTTTAGGCTCTTTTAGTTTTCTCAAAAACC
>JAUELO010000179.1:80286355-80297995 GCA_032357855.1 Amphibolips quercusostensackenii | reverse complement strand
TGTACGAGATGCACTCACTGGCTGTACAACAATCTATCCTGGGAAACAGGTCTGGACGAGCATATATAAAGACAGAATTTGCATATATCGCAATAGAAGACACGTAGCAAACCTACAACTTAATGACCTTTGTCGAACACGTCTGATGGAAACAGCTGGAAAACTACATCCTTTGTCCAGGCGCGTTCCCTGTTTACAAGGCTTCGCACTAAAAACTTGTGAATCTCAATTTCTACTTGAGCCAACGATGGCATCATTTAAGACATGCGGTGTCAAAATCTCTTACGAAAGTCAACCGTTTGAAAAGCCTTACCATTATTAAGTAGTTGGATCTACTCTTTCTTAAACGAGCTAGCAGCAGATTTAAATGGTGTCGACTATTCTGTTCATCATCTTTGACGTCATGGACTGGGTCTAATTAAAATTGCATCTGGATGTCACTTAAAAACAATGCAACTAACTCTTTCAGGCTTGCATCCTATAAAGGAATCAGTAGTAGCAATTTAGTAACCTCACGTTTACTTAAACCTATTTCGACTATCTACTAAATTACCAGAAACTCAGCAACATAAATTGAAAACGAAGATGTCCAAGGAATCTTTGATGGAATACCATAATGAACAACTATACAAGAAAGACGAATAAGCACTAGAACAAGTACAGCAACAATTGTATGATTATAGTTTGGAAAGGGAGGATAAAACAACGCAACATCTACTTATACAGGGATCTTATGCAGGATTAGGTTTACTTGCAATACTAATATTGGGTTACCTTTGCGTACTTAATTGCTATTGCTCCTGATTAGTTGTTGGACCTAGTTCAATCGCAAATCCAGGAACCAGGGAGTTGATAAGGAGAGGATACAAGTGACATCAAGTGTTCGTCCAACCTAAGGGAGAATAGACTGTTCAGAGCTTTCGCTAAACCTGTAGGAATCTAAAGCCAATGACTAAAAGAAACCAGTCCCTTCACCTAAAGAAACATTAAAATATCAACTATATTCCACCTGCACTGATACTATTAAGGCTTCGGTCAACAAGGAAGTTACCCCGTCACCCAGGGTCACAATGACAAAACAAACATTGGAACCGGCGTAAATTCTGACTTATAGACCTACTATCCTGATGCTCAGTGAATTATCAGTATAAGAAAAATATCAACACCCGCCTGATGAATCAGATTCAGTGGAGAGTGTAGTGTCGTAATCAATGCTTCAACGCGGAAATAAAGTCCTTAAAAAGTGTTGGAATGGATAAATGCATGTATGTTATAAATTAACAATCATAAAAGACATTTAAGGACTGTCATGTGGACAGATGTGATTGCCATAAAAAAAGAAAAAAAATGTTCGCTATAAGCTCGAATGGGGAATAACCTACTTAAAAAAGATTTAATTTTATTGCTCGTCGCTGTAGGATCAACAATATGTGCAATTAGCCAATGCAGTAGCTTTTGGCGTACGACATGCAAATTATGGCGATGCTTTCTTAAGAAGGGACATCAAGGATTATAAAAATTAACCACTCATATAATTTCTGGGAGAAGAGAAGATCTTGGTCATTGGTAAGAATCGGAGACGATCATTTCTATTCCTGTGCGGGTTTGTTACAGCAGATCCTATGAGAAGAAGCAATTTTTTAGTTGATGGCTAATTCTCATGGCCTTCGTGTCATTTCTTTGATAGGCCATAATAGCGATTGCAGGCAAGCCTCCACTGAATTCTCTGTTGACTTCTGGTACTATCAAGAAGGTCGATAAGAAAAAGGAACACGTCAAATGTTCTTGCGCTCCGTCCGCTTCTCCTCACACGTGCGCATCGTGATGGTTGCTCCGAAGGTACCAGGCCAAAAACAATTACAATAAAGAGGGTCTTGGGACGCTAGTTAGAGAAACTTAAAATCGCCTTATTAAGATTAGTGCACTCAGTCCAGTTCAGAAGTGAATATAATGTATTCAATAGACTAGAAAGTCAAGTGACTTGCGCGTGGATTATCCAGATTAATAGGTCCACTTCAGTATAGCCTGAATGATCCGACGTAATTATTTGAACCATTTTCAAATTTCGAGTCTTTGAGAACATAAACGAACTTAGATTTCGGTATATTGTGCATGGACTTCAAGTTAGAAAGTTAAGGGCTTTGTAAAATTGTGTCGGTATCTTGAAAACCCTCGGGGCAACGGTCGCGATGTGTCGGGTGTGAGTGAAGACGGTGGCCGCTGTTATTTCTGATGATACATTAGGAACAGTCAAATCAGAGAGGACTATATCAAACAAAAGGTCAGACGTGTGATTTCTAAATTCTATCAAAAGATATATCTCTTACTCTCTTCCTTTCTCTCTCTCTCTCTCTCTTACTCTCCTGCGCCCAAAGATAATCGCGAGTTGATTTAAAAATTATAAATGTCCGAATTAATAATTTTCTGAAGTTTAAACTGACGGCACTTCACTCCTGAAGGTCAGGCGGTAAGTTTGTGGTCATTTATGTAAATATCATAATTTTCGTAAAAATAAAAATTCAATGAAACCATTTGACATCTACCATGCCTAAATGAATAAACTTGAGTTTCTTCTTGGAACCTTTTAAGTTCAAGTTTGCAAATTTTTCTGTCGATCCTCATGCTCATCATAAATTTTCGGCGATAGCGAAAGTACTTTTTGGGAGAGCAGAGGTCAAAACGGAATTCCACACAAAAATAAAATAAACATTTGAGGGAAATCTCAAATGAATGTCTAAATACCTCCGGAGATACAATAATAAAAATCCATTTTCTACACTACCAGGATATTTAGTTTTCCAAAAATTATATAAACTATTTGAAGGCATATTGGTTCGCAACAATTAAACGTTTCAAAGCCAATTTATATTTTTTGTAGCTGCGTCTGTCGCTAGTTTGATCATTCAGTTTCACAAACATGGATACTTTCAAGTTAAAACACAGGGGATTGAACATTTCATACCTGCTTTCAATAAGAAATTGAAGGCTCCCTTTTCTAATAATGATAAGTTTCTGCATGACAATAAGTCATGGTTTGTAGCTGTGTTTTCGGTTTTAGAAGCTTCAACTTCAAAATCTCAAAAGGATAAGAGTTTTTAGAAATGATCAAGAAAAACAAAGAAAAGAAGAATAGAAGCATTATGAAATTTCGATCCTGAAACTGAAGTTGATTTTTTCGAAAGCTTGCAAACTGTAGATAAGGCTACAGTAGCTGACATCACTAAAAAGGTTTATCAAGTGAAAACGCTGGGAATATAGATTCTGGTGCATCTCAGGCCACAGATGTGCTACCGATACCTTTCACTGATGATGAAGTACTTGCCCTTTTTATTGGCTTAAAATTAACTAAGAATAAATATAAACTTCTGAGAAAACTCTTGCAACAAAAAAGTCGTGACATTCCTTCAATCTTATAAGCACATTACAGATACGAAAAATGAATGCTATCCTTTAACTTCAGCAATTAATTCTAAAGACACGGGTGATACTATCTAACTACAAGAATTTCTAGATTATACTACAAAGAGATTTTTAAAAGGTGAAACTTTTGTACTGCCTGAGAATGCCAAGACGTTGAAACTAACAATAAAATACGGTTGTGATGACACTTGTGGAATAAATCCTTACCAACACAAATCGTAAAATTTAACAGAACATAAAATTTTGAGCATTTCCTTGGTTCAATGGTTCCTATTTGCCTTAAGGATATAAGCAAACCTTTGCATATACCAATCTGGCCTAATCCTCGATCTTCTCCGCTGGCCCAGTGCCGGAACCCGGCACTAGGTCGGCTGACTGGTATTTGCGTAAATTTTATTGTAGGCACTTTTCACACAAAACATTTGAGCTTTCCTAAGATGCCTGAATTTCTACTGTTTTCGACATGTTGCAAGGGGCGGCTGATTGGCACAGATGTTCTAGCATCTAGCCGGCTGACTGGGCCATGTCGATGTACACCACATATGTAACAAAATATTCAAAAAGTAGCTTTCCTCAAATACTCACGATTTTTTTTACGAGCTCCCGGACTATTATCTCCTTTTCTTGTGACAGGTAGTTCTGGAAAACAAAAAAAGTGCTTCCAGTGATTGTTCAACCTTGAGGCTCTCTTATTTTTCCAGTATTTATAAACAAACACAAAACACATAAACACAAAAATTAAAATTTAAAAGCAAATTTTCATGTGAAAACATCTACAATAACTTATCATGCAAAAAATGTGAATTAATAGAAGAAATCTTAAGTCTAATTTCGATAGCGTATAGAAAGCTTCCAAAGGAATAAAAAGTCTAATTTTTGGCAACGAACACAAACAAACTCGAGGTGACGGAAATAAAGAAAGTATATGGGATTCTCCTCACGAAAAATGCAAAGTGTCTAAAATTCTGGTGCCTAACTAACTTTCAGTAATCGTGGAGGTGTTCGTGCGTGCAGCCCGTAACAAAAAAAATTAAATTTTCTATAATAAACATACGAAATGTCAGTTCAAGACTTTACAAATAAAAAAATTTTTGTAATTATTATAAATCGAACGAATTGACAGCCTAAGACTTTACTAACTAAACAAATTTCATAGTAGTCAGAGATTATACGAATCACAAGTTCAAAGCTTCAAAAATCAAAGAAAAGAAAATCTTATTATCGTTAAATTATACTGAGGTCTCCAATGCGCTATGGTGATATTATTTAATTATTTTCCTTGACTGTAGCTTGCAGAAAAATTGGTAGTAATTATTACTTCTCTTCGCTTTGATTAATGAATTATGTCGACATGGCTTCTGCAAAATTCTAGTCTGTTCTTTTTTGTTCTGATATCGCCTTTCAGGATGCCATGTTGATCTCGTGTACGACAATTTAAATTACTGTTTCAATCTATGTTCACGGACTTGTAGGTTGCAGGAAAACTAACCTCAACGTTAAGAATTTTAGCTTTTTAGGACGCTATATTGGCCTTATGTACGATTTCAATTCAGCGCTAAAATCTAGATCTTCGCACTTGTAGTTACCGGGAAAACCATAACCTCACTTTATTAATTTTCGCATTTCTGCTTGAATTAGCCCTTGCAGTATCACTGAGCTGATCAGCCGATCTTAATTGTTAATTTTTCAGGATTATCTACGCTGTATTTGAAAATTGTGTGCGCGTTGTTGATTTTGTAAAATAAATGTGAACACCAATGTTTTAATAACTATTCGTCTAATTGAATTGTTTATTAACACTTTGCAAAACATATAATGTGACTTGTAGTCGCGCCTGTCGATCAGCAGGGTCTCCTGAAAGCCTGCTACACCTTTTTTGGTAAAAAAATGGTAATATAATTTTTGCTCGCATAAGAGGACAAAAACTACAGCAGTACAAAAGTCTTATTCTGTTTGACACTGGAGAGATATAAGATCTTAAATCTAGGATGTATGGTATCAAATGAATGTTTTAAAAAAGAGGAAACTTCAGTAGAGCCTTTTTTGGCAGTTCGTTTATCGTACATGGACATATTTGTGTGACTAGTAGAAGCGTAATAAACGCCGAAGTTATATGCTTTTAGCATGCGACTATAATACATATCCCTAACCGGTAGAAGTGGAACAGGCACATTATCAGATAAGTACTCTGTCTTAAATTTGTTTCTGTTATAATGGGAAATATGCTAAGGAATTAATTTAATATGTTCTTTAATTTGAGCAACAGTGCTTCGAAACTTTCTTTGGCATTTTTTCTACCTTTACTCAGACCGCATTGATTGATCGGAGGAGTATCGTGAGTTTTCTCATAATTTTTTAGGTAATTGACTCACTCCCACTTTAATCCATAAAGTTCAGTGAAGCTATTATAACAAACTGAGTATTCCCAACCATTGAAGATAGTTTCACATTTGAAAGAAACTTCCTTTCTTGATGTCTGAACAAGTTCTTATTTACTAAATTATCATTCACCGGTTTTTTCCGGTCTGCCTTTTATTTTTACTGGTCGCCTTCTACGCAAAGATGACTTTTTACAAAATTGTATGTTTTTATGACATTTTTAAATGTTATTATGAAAATCGTAAATTAGATTTTCTTCTTCCAATTATTTAATCAAAATAAGGCCAAACAGATGGACGTCTAGCACATATTTATACTCTAGCTTACTAAATAAATCCTGCGTAATCATCTTCAGACTTTCACCTTCTTTTTCTATCATTTTCATTCCACAAAAGTGGCCTCTTTTTCACTCTTTAGATTAAGGTGAGTTAGGCGCACTCGTATTTTCAACAATCTCACTTTGATCTGTCGTCAAAACTAGGTTTAAAGCGGGTGACAGAGTGGGAAATGTTCTGAATCGTTTTCTACAAAAGTAATCAATTATAATAATACTGAAGATACACGAAAACAATACTTTTATTTACTACAAGCCGGTCATCATATAGAAATAACCTGTTCGTTAATGATGCACATATGATTCGCAGGCCAACACCAGTGTAATTTCTTAAAAATTATTATACTGCAACTTTCAATTATGGACCAGTGGAAATAGCTAATCAATTAACAAAAATTCCGAAGGTCTTAAGAAAATTGTATATTTGTTTTTTTTCATATTATGAACATGAAATAAAATTTTGCAAAACCTTATCAGTTCGGCAATTTGTTTAAAAAAATTAATTTGCAAAATTTTCCTCCTATTGCTTGACGAAAATTCAAAACATTTTGCAAACTTAAGTGAGTAATTATAAACTCAGTCTCTATCTTGTGTTAAACTTGCAAAACGTTCGTAATGCGAAAACATTATTAATTATAAACAAGTTATTAATTTGTAAATCACTCCCCAGCGAAAATACCGAAGGTTTTAAAAAATGTTGTTTCTGCCTTTTTCTATTAAGAGGAGACTATTGCATGATTTGCAAATCTAAATACATAACAAAAAAATTTTCGGTTTTTAAACTATTGTTGAATTTTTTGCAATTCGGCTCCTAAAATTCCAGCGAAAATTGCGAAGGTTGCGTTTTTGGGTAGCAATTGTTAGGAATATCGAGATCTGAGAAATATAATCAAATTATTACTTTGTTTATCACTCCCCAGCGAAAATACCGAAGGTTCTGCAAAATCTTCCTTCTGATTCTTTCCATTGAGAAAAGACTATTATATAATTTGCAAAACTGTATGGGCAACGCAAATTATCGTTCTTACATTCTCATTCTAAGGAGCAGGTATTGATTTTATGTAAAATTTGACTTAGTCAGCTTGTATTCAAAGGTATTAGAAATTTCAATACCTAGGAATGCCGCTTCTGTCATTCTTTTTTAAATCTCCGATTAGACAGCGGTAATATTTTGATTCCAAATTCTTTCAAAGATGTTCGGAGCTGTTAAACGTAATCTGAAATAAATTCAAAACACCATTTTGGTTTAACACACGAGAAGATGCTTTAAAAGTATACAATTGACAAAATCTAGTAGGATTGTGCATAACAACACATTACCTTGTCACAAAACTGTCGCTTCATTCAAATGTGGTCAATTAAAAAAATATTAAATCATGATAAACAAATTTGAAATATTAGTTTCATCAGAGCTACCTGTGTAGCAATCAAGCTTAACAACGTAAAATGGTTGATTTGGGGTATCAAAAAGTATTCAGAAAAATATTGTCGCAATTGGATACACAAAGGGATTCAGTTTGAGAGATAACTTCTTCTGCTTTGGGTTTTCAAAACGCAAGGACAAAAACGGTATCGAAAGGGATTTAATAATTGTCATGTCACCATTAAACAGGAAATTTGCGAATACTTTTAAGTATAAGCCATCGTACCGGGTATTCAGATCGGATTAAGCTTTGGCACAACTTTTCAAGTCATGAAAAGAAATTAGGAGTTTGATAGCCAACTATTTAAGATAAAATTTCAGAAAGTTGAAGCATTTAAAAAATGTTTGAGACAATTTTTTTTCAAGATCAAAAATTCTATATACAGCTATTAGTAGTACTTGGAAATTAAAAAAATTAATTCTTACGACTTTTTCAGCTGAAAACGAAATTATTAGAGTTACAGCATATTCAGAATTGAAAAAAAAAGAAAATTACAATTTTAAGCCAAACGAAGCACGATATAAAATAAGTCAGGAGGAGAAAAACCTTCCTGTTCAAAAACCCGATAAGATTATCATAACAACTTTTTGAATTTTCTTGAAAAATCGAAAATCCAAATTTTGACGTCACAAAAAATAATGAAAAATAAAAATTTCTATTTTGCGGTCAAACTATGCAAGAGACGAAAAAATATGGACAGCTATACGACACAAGCTACGAAGAAAATAAATAGACAAAAGTTGTTCACCCTAAAAAGAGCTACAAGTTTGTTATGAATCATATCTTGATAAGACGCGTTGTTTTAGTTTAAGTCGTGAAAAATGATATTACAAATAAACAGATTAAATTCTTGTAGAAAAGGACAAGGCACAATTAAATGTTAAATAAGAACTTTTTCTTTAATTAGATCTGAAAGTTTGCTTTTAACTTATTTTTTCTCACGAGACACGTGATGAGAATGTGTTCGTTGAAGCCGAAGGAGTTTTAACAAAAGAGAATTTACAATTACTAAATTTTATTTATTGATGGTTTGACCTTTAATTTTTAATTCGCGCTAGATCCAACAGGTGTGCGCCCTAGGCGCGCTCAAACTTGCGAGCGAAGCTAGCCGCGCACCCAATGCGTGATGAGAATGTGTCTGCGCAGTGAACAGATTTTTCTAAATTAATGTTTTATTTTTTGCAATTCAACTCATAAAATTTCTGCGAGAATTGCAAATGTTACTTTTTTTGGTACTTTACTACTGTGTACTACTAAGTTAATTATCACTCAGTACGATTTGCGAAATTTTTGTATTTTTTGGCTAGTTTGACAAAATACCTAATTTGTTTAATTCCAATTTAAATATTGTTGCCAATCGTGCAAAGTTTTGCAAATATAATATTTTTTAGAATTCCACATTTCTAAACGTTGCGACCAAAAAACGCAACATTTGCAATCTCCGCAGGAAATTTATGAGTCCAATCGCAAAAAATGCAACATTAATGAAAAAAACGATAATTTGCGTTATGCATACAGTTTTGTAAATCATGTAATTGTCTATTTTAAATTAAAAGAAGCAGAAAGAATATTTTGCAAAACCTTCGGTATTTTCGCAAATTTGATATTTTTTAGATCTCGACATTTCTAACATTTGCTACACAAAACCGCAACCTTTGCAATTTTTGCTGGAATTTTAGGTGTTGAATTGCAAAAAATTTAACAGTAATTTAAAAAACGATAATTTGCGTTATGTATTTAGTTTTGCAAATCATACAATAGGCTCTTTTTAATGGAAAAAAGAACGAACGTTTTGCAAATTTAATACAGGATAGAGACTGTGTTTATAATTACTCACTCAAGTTTGCAAAATACTTTGAATTTTCGTGGAGCAATCGGGGCAAATTTCTCAAATTAATTTTTTTAAACAAATAGCTGACCTAATTCGATTAAAATTCTTTTTTTTAAATGAAAAATCATATTCATAAACATGAACAAAGCAAACGATACAAACGCCACTTAAGCGACATATGCGCATGCGCTACACACTTCGTGGTCCTTAATGAGTTATTAATCTCTTGTCCTTAAATGCATCAACACTGTATATCAAATTAATATATTTTTCACTGTATTATTCTTATGAATGAAATAATTATTTTTTTCACTTGAATAAACCTAAATAGTTCATTTAAGTGAGGACAAATTACTTGAGAACAAATTAATTAATGCAACTATTTCCTGATCCATTCAAAGAATCAAGCTCATTCAATAAAATAAATATTGTTTCAAAGCATCAATTAGATTTCAACAAATATAGACCTTTTGAATCAAAGAAATGGTTTTCTTGAATGCATAAAATATTTATTTTAATCAATAAAATACAGCTAAAGAATTAATTTCTTTAGATGAACAAAAGATATAGTATGTCTAGTTCAAATAAAAATTACTATAGAAACCTTTTTGGAGTGTACTGAAACCAAGAGAATGACAGTTATGGATAAAGAACAGTGACAGCATTAAAAAAAGTACTTACATTAGTTATATAGAGCGCATTGGACGAAAAGAAATATCGAGTAGTTTTTAGGTAAAAAACGGGCGATATCGTGGCATCAGGTTGAAATGGAAAGGTGCGTTTCGAACTGGGAATGATATTTGACGACCGCTTATCGTTAACTGGATGTTTCAATTCTCTAGATTTGAGATGGTATAAAGCCACTAGCTATTAGTCTCGTATGATATTGTTGATATTACAGCCCGAAGAATAATTAAAAAGGAACGACGCTACGCTGTAATTAAGATTCACGCTATGGCGAAAAAGAAACATATAATTTTTATCATAACAAAAAACACGCTTTAAAAATCACACACATACCTCCTCGATCCTCTCAAAGCACGAGAAACGTGGCGTCCCAAAAATAAATATAATGCTCAGTCGAGCCTAGTGATGTTTATAGCAAGAATTTTGACTGCCGAATGATCGCTTGTATCTCATATCCGAATTCGCGAAATTAACTCACGCCTGTAACCGACTACGCAAAACGCGCCATCCGTATTTGAATTTGTAGTTAGTAGATGACCATACAAAAGAGTGAGAAATATAATAGATTAGTAACACAAGCCGACAACATTTTTAACCCCGAAAGCAGACAATACTTATCCGAAGGTTTTTGGTGCGCTGCATTCAAATCTGACCTCATAATTGCTCCATCACCTCAGGTTTTTGAGATATCCTAACCTGAGAGTGCAAAAACATGGTTTTTTTGCTATTTTCGGGGTTGAATTACATCGCAAATTAATTTTTTTTTCAAAAAACTCCTTAGTGCGTTTGAAAGTACCTCTCTTAGTTTTCAAAGCACTTTTTGAATTTTTTTTATCTATTTTTTTTCTTGGAGTTATCGTTTAATGAAGTTGAGTACTTTGCCAGTAAGTACTTTGCCGGTTCAATTCATGAAAACAACAAAGTTTTTAACTTCATTGAACGATATCTCAAAGAGAAAAAAATACCTGGAAAATTCACAAAGGGTTTCAAAGGGTGAGAGTGGTACTTTCAGATGCCGTAACGAATTTTTAGACAAAAAGAATTAATTTCCGATGTAATTATATCCCGAACATATCAATAAACCGTGTTTTTTGCACATTTAGGTTCGGATATCTACAAAACTCAATCTTCACATTTGATTTTATATAGCGATACGTTTGGATTCCTATATGCATTTTTATACGTATAGTGTGGAATCAGAATTTTCAGTAGGGAATCTCATCATTTGGGGTTCGCCAAATAAAAGCAATAATTAATAAAAAAAGCGAAAAATATTGTTTGATTTTTGAAAGTACTTTCATTTTTCAAGAAATACTTTAGAATATTTCAAACGTAATGTTGCCACCGTAAACGAAAACATGCAGAGGTACACATGAGAGATTGATATGGACTTTGAATTGGAGAAATGTGCCACGATTCATCTAAAGCAAGGCCGAATTGCTGGCGTTCCCGATGACCCTCAGCTTATGGATATAAGTGCTATTAGATACATTAATGCTATAGAGACATCGTTACGCGTATTATCATGCATATACAAAAGAGCTTATAATTCCTTTGTTTCACCC
>JAUELO010000179.1:80275441-80286255 GCA_032357855.1 Amphibolips quercusostensackenii | reverse complement strand
CCAGACTTAGAAGAAGAAATGAAGAGAAAAGGATGGGAAGGAGTCAGGATAGGGAACGAAAAGATATATACACTGGCTTACGCGGACGATATGATTTTGATGTCAGAGGAAGAAAAAGGGATGGCGGGCTCAATTCCGGTATCAGAGAAATATTTAGATTAGAAAGAGTTGAATTTAAATGTAAAAAAGACAAAAATAATAAGGGTTACAAAAGGAGAGGGAAATAAAAAGAAATGGATTGAGAGATGTAAAGAAATTAAGTTGGAAGAAGTAAAATAGTTTTAAACATATAAGATATACCTTGCAAACAAATGAAGATCATAGAGCTCATATAAGAGAAAGGATAAAAAAGCAGCAGGGGTAATGAAACAGATGTGTAAAGTAGAGAAAAGAAGGATACAAAAATTGGAGAAAGAGAATGTAGCTATTTGATACGCTGACATGTCCGGTACTAGGTTATGTAGCGGATATATGGGCATGAAAAGAAAGAAAAGAGATTAAGCGTTTACAGGAAAGGTATATAAAGTGGACGGTAGGGGTAGACTGAAGAAGGCTGGGATAAATGGTGAGAGAAGAAGCGCGAAGGGATAAATTAACTACTAGCGCGAGAAAGAGGGAATGGAAATTCGAGACGATGATAAAAAAGGAAAAGGAAGGGAAGTTGGCGAGAAAGTGTTTGATAAGGTGCAAGAAAGAAGAGGGTGCGCGATAGAATTAACGACATAAGAAGAAGAAAGAAGGAAGTTCTTCAATAATAGAAATATAGAAGACACGACTGGAGTGAACTATAAAGAATTAGAGAAAAGGGTTGAGGAGGTTGACTAAGGTCCTTAATGGAAAAATGAAGGATGATTAAGAATTCAAAGTATAACAAATAGTACAAGATAATTAAAGAAGGAAAGAGAACCAAAGTATTTAGAAAATGGATGGAAAAAGAAAAGATGGACAAGAACAGCAACATTTAGATTGAGAAACGAGGTAAAGGAAGGGATGTGTTGGGAAAAGAATGAGAACATAGAAGCATGAAAGCATGTATGGGAAGGATGTAGGAGAGGAATAGAAGATGAAGAAAGCTAGCTGAATAATGTGGTGAAAATTATAGGGAAGGATGGATTAAAAAAGAATAGATAAAGGAGTTAGAGGGGGCTAGAGAAGCGAATAAGAAAGAATGAAAGAATGGATGTAAAAATAAAAAATTCCAAAATGGAGGTATGAAAGAAATGCAAAAAAAAGGAAACGGAAGTCGCTCAGATTAGAAGCGTGAAGATTCGTAAGTAATGCTCATGTGATAGCATGAGTAGTTTAAGATGCCGTTGCGTTCTCGCTTTCGCTCTCTTTCTCTCTCTCTCTCTCTTGCTAGCACTCTCGCTTCTGACCGCTGGCTCATTTGCTTATTAGCATCAAGAGATAAGAGCTTATGTAAACAGCTGTAAACATATGTAAATAGTGAATATAAGCTTTTATAAATATGTAGGCAGAAGAATTGTAAGGAATGGAGGTCATGCAAACCCTCAGGAGAAAAATCATGAATAAAGAAGAAGAAATTCTTAAATAGGGAAATTCCCGAATAATAAAATTTTCAAATAATAAAGTTATTTATTAAATGATTTCAATTATTACAATTAAACTTGTAAAATAATTACATTTTTTTATTCCTGAACAAAAAGTTAATTTTTAAAATTTTAAATTTGATAATTTGTTAAATTTTCTAGTTCAGATTCATAAATGCAACAATTTTCTGTTAGCAATTTAATTATTCGGAAATTTTTAAATTGAAGAATGTTATGAACTGTCAGGGATCTTTTGATCGAGGACTTTCCAATTTATTGATATCATGAAACTGTTCAAGGAATTTTAACTTCGGGAAATTAATAATTGCAAAATTTTATCATGCGGGGATGTTATTTTTTGGAAATCTTATTTTTTTGGAAATTTTATTATCCGGGAATTCTCCAATTTAAAAAGTTTGCGGTAACGGAAATTTTATTTTTCGGGACTTGTTTATTAATTTTATTCCTAACGCGTTATTTGGCCAAAAAATATTTTTTTTATTTCTAATTTTCATTTTTAGGGATTAAGCAAAAACCACGCGTCCCATCAAAATGTAATTGGTATCAAATTTGTAGAGCTTGTTCGAATGCACAATTTCTCTCTAATAATTCTTTTTGTTGTATTTTGCATAATTTTACCGCAAAATAATATTTTATATTTTTCATAATGTTTTGTGCAATCAAAATTAGCATTTTCGATTTTTCAAAAAATTTCAAAAAGTTGTTATGATAGTCTTTTAAGGCTTTCAAAAATATACGTCTTTCATCTACTGACTTTTATTATATCGTGCCTTGTTTGTCTTAAAAATTTCATTTTTGTTTCTTTTTTTTTTAAATTTCGAGAATGCAATAATTTTAAAAAAATGTCTTTTTGTCGAAAAAAGTCATAAGGATACATGATTCGAATTTTCAAGTAATACGAACGGCTGTACAAAGAATATTAAAATTTGAAAAAAATGGTCTCAAAAAATTGAAATTGCTTTAACTTTTTTAATTGTTATCCAAAATAGCGGGATAAATTTCACCCAAATATGATACCTTCTCTGATTTAAATGCAAAAATGAAATTTCTGACAAAAGAGATAAATTTGAACAGCCAACATGAATTTTCAAAAAATTGTTTAATTTTCAACGAAAAAAAATATCAGTTAAATTTAAAGATCAAAATATCAATTTTCCTCTGAAAAGTTACTTGCTATCAGTTGAATTTTCCAATGAAATATGGAATTCGCCTTTTCATAAAAAATTGATCTTCATTGTTGAAAATTCGTCTTTTTCATAAAAATGTCAACTATCCCAGTTGCATACTCAGCATTTTAGTTGAAAATTCATCTTTCAGATTAAAAATATAATAACTTGGTTAATATATAAACTCTTCTATTAAAAATTATTTTAACTTTTTATTTTAACTTTTTGTTTTAACTTTTCATGTATTCAAAATTATTTTTTGTTAAAATTTTGTCTTTTTTTGAGCTAATTAATCTTCTTGTTTGAAATTTGTTCTTTTTGGTCAAAAATGAAATTAATTCATTCAAATATTCATCATCCTAGTTGAAAATTGATCTTTCTGGTTTAAATTTCAACTATTCTAGTCAAAGATTTACAATTTTCGTTGAAATGTAATCACTTTGTTTAAAAACGTAACTATTTTCTTAAGATAGTTTTTTTGTTGAATGTATTTTTTTAACTGAACAAGTTGACGGTGCAATGCAAATATTGAGGGAATTTCCAAAAAATTTGTAATAAGATGTAAATTCTAAAAGATTTCTTAAAAAATAAGCGTTTTAAGAATTTTAGAAGATTTTAAGAGAATCAAATAAAATTTTAAACAATTCTTGGGAAATTTCTAATAGTTTCGTATTGCAAAAAATTAATTCCAAAAGAAAACTCAAAAAGATTGTAAAACATTTTTAATGATTTCCTAAAATTTCAGAAAACGATGTTTACAATTTCAAAGCAACATTTTTCATTTCTTAATTTTGTAAGTTTACGAAATTTTAGAAAAAAATCAAGTAATTTTAAAAGATATTTAGAGGTTTTCAAAAGATACAGAAGTTTATAATTCTTGAGAAGATAAACAAACTTTTTAACCAAAATGTAGATTCTTAAAAATTTCTACGAGGATTTACAAGTTTTTTAAGAATATTTTCGAATTTTGAGTAAATGAAAAAATTTTTCATAAGATTAATGAGAACATTTTGAATGATTTTCTATTTTGAAAGATTATTCCTAAGAAAAACTCGACAATGATTTTAAATTTTTTTAATAATTTTTAAATATTTCATAAAGAAATTAAAAGATTATTCCAAATGATTTTTAATTTTGGAAAATAAATTTACGAAAAATTAAATTAAGATTTTAAAACGTTTTAGATGATTTCCTAATATTTCGAAAAGAAATGTACAATATTATAAAGTAAAAGTTTTCAATTTGTAACATTACAAAATTCTAGAAACAAATTCGAGGAAGTTTCAGAAATATTTAGATGTTTTGAAATGATTTAAAAATTATTTTTATGTCGTAAATATATTATTCCAAATAATTGTTTCAAAATGCATAGGTTTTTAAAGTTTTCTAAAAAAAATAATTTTTTAAAAGAATTTGGAAATGGTTAAAGAGAATGAAAAATTTTTCTGAAGTTCTTTGGAAAATTTAAAATTAATGTTTATTTTTAAGAATGAATTTTAAGAGAATATTTTCAAAACTTTGAAAACTTTTTGAAAGATTTTCAAAACTGTCAGAAAATATCTTAAAGATTTTTTTATTTTTTTTATTCTGCAGTATTAAAAAGAAATTTAGGAATGGTTTCAATCATTTAAAAAGACATGTAGAATGTTAAGAATTTTTAAAAAGATTCAAAAATAATTTAAAATTTCAAAAGATTATTAACTTTTTAAAACAAAATGTAGATTTTTGAAGACTTTGAAAAAAGTAGCTTTTCAGGAATTTTGAAAGGTTTTATAAGAAAAAAACTTTATTCTTAGGATGAGACGACTGAAAAATTCCGAAAAATTAAATTCCTGACACACTTTAATTCCCGAATTTGAAAATTGTAGAATAATAATATTTTCAAATAATGAAATTCTTGAACTGCGAAATTCCCGAACAATAAAATTCCGGAATATTTTATGGTATTGGCGAATCGTGAAATTCCTTTAAAATAAAATTTTTAATAAATCACATTTCAGAATTTGCAAGATTCTTGAATATTTTATAATATTACCGAATTACCAAATTAAAAAATTTTCGTGTATAATAAAATTCTTCACAGAAAATTGCGGAATTATGAAGTTTCCGAACGAAAAAATTCTCTGATTGAACAATTAATTTTTTATAAATATTATTTATTAATTAAAAATAAAATAATCGAATGTTTTTATCAAAAAAATTAATTTTAATGCTTAAAGGTTCTGAAATTATTATTTAAATTAAAAATGACAATAATTGAATTAATTATTCAATAAAATTAATTTTAAAAAATTATGATTGATTAAATTCAAAAGTTTTATAATTTGGGAATTTTCTACTTCGAATATTTTTTGATTCCGAAATTTTCTGTCGGGAATTTTATAATTTGAGAATTTCCCAATTTGGGAATTTTATTATTTGGGAATTTCATTGTTCGAGGATTTCATAATTCGGCAATTTTATTATTTGCGTATTTCACTGTGTCGGGAATTTTATTTATTTTTTGATTTTTTAGTCGTCCCCTTAAGATACTTGCAAATTTTTCAAAGTATCAATATTTAGTTGTAAAAAACAGTAATTTTGAGAAGAATTATTTTTTAATTTCGAAGTGGTCAAAGAAGAATCTTCAAAAATTATAAGGCAATTCTTTAATTTTTTTAAATTAAAAAAATATATATAAAAAACAATGGAAATAATTTAAAAAGATATTAAAAGGGCTTAGAAGTTTGAGAATGATTTTAAAATAATTAAAAATCTGAAAATATTTAAAAAATATGAAGAAAATGTAGATTCTTAAAGATTTCTAAAAAATAAATTTAAAAAGAATTTTGCAAGGTTTCAAGAGAACGACAAAATTTTTATAAGATTCCTAAGGAAATTTAAAATAATTGTTCTTTTTCTGAAATTTAATTTGAAATAATATCTAAAAACATTCGAAAACATTTTTTAAGATTTTCAAAACTGTCAGAAAATAATGTGGAAGATTAAAATTTTTTTTTTAATTTCGCAAAACTAAAAAAAAATTATTTAACAATTAAATAATTTTTAAAAATATCCTAAACATTTAAAAGTTTTAAAACGATTCGAAAATAATTAAACATTTAGAAATATAAAAAACTTTCTTAGCAAAATGTAGACTTTTGATTATAAAAAAAAATGTATAAGTTTTTAAAGAATTTTGAAAGGTTTCTTGAGAATAAAAATTATTCCTAAGATACACGGAAAATTATTGATTATTATGACCTTTTTTTTTTAAGTAATTTTTAGAGAAAATTAAGAAAGGTTTCAAAAATTGCCAAAAAATAGTCTGGAAAATGTTAAGGCAATACTTTTATTTTTGCATAATTTAAAGAAAATTTTAGGAAAAATTCAAATCACTTTAAAAGATATAAACCAGCTTGAAAAGTTGTAAAATATTTAAAAAATTTTTAAAAAATGCTTAAAAAATGTATATTGTTAAAAATTTTCAAAAAAGTAGAATAATTTAAAAAGATTTCAAGAGAATAACAAACTTTTTATAAGACTTCTGGGAAACTTTGAGACAATTTTTGACTTTGGAAAATAATTTAAAAACGAAATTTACTAAGATTTCTAAAGGTTTCAAAAGACTTCTAAAAATTTATGAAAAAAATGTGAAAGATTTTAAAGGATTTTTTTTTAATTTTTCGAGATTTTGTAAAATCATGTGAAAAAAATTCTTGCAAATTTTCTAGAACTTTTCTGACATATCCGAAATCTTCAAGAATCTTTTCGACATTTTTAAGAAATATTAGGAAAAATATATTTATGTTATTTAAAAAAAATGCATAATACTTTTCTCAAATCGAATTTGTGTTTTAAAAAGCTTTAACAAATCAAAACTTATTAAAAATTTTTATTTTGAATACAAAGTTATTAAACACCCTAAATCGACATACCGTGTCGCGCGATCAATGCGCGATTAGAAAATTAAATATTTCTGTATCCTTAGATTACAAATTTTTATTTTTGAAAAATTAAAGTATAAACTGACTGAATACTTTTTATCTTGAAGCTTTCGAAATCTCGTCTATTATTTTCAAAACTTTCTTCTCAGCAGTATTCACAGCTTTTTTATCACATTCAAGTATAAGTTTCGTACATTCGACTCTCGCATCAGTTTCTTTCTTAACTAAATCCTGAAAGTTTTTTATTAACATTTGAGCTTTTTTTTCTATTTGAGAGAAACCTTTTCGAAAACATTTTTCTTTATTTTCACTTGTCAGACAATCTCCTATCATTTTCTGGGCCTCTGTTTTTAATTTATCAGCTTCCTCGTGAATATTTTTACGTTCTTTCTGTAATTTCTTAACAGATTTTGAATTTTTGTCGTAGCACTTGATTAAACTATTTTTCATATTTGATTGTATCTTCAGAATCTCAGCCTCTTTTTTCTCAATTAGTCACTTAAATTTTACATTTGCATTTGATAACTCACCCGTCTTTTTTCTAAGTTCATCAAATGTTGATGAAACCTTAAAAAAATTGCATTATTTTAATCTTATTATTTAACCACTTTTTTAGAAAATGAAAAGAAATGGATTTCCTGTAATTTAACCTACTTTCGAAATAGCCTTTTCTTCAAGTTTGGAAAAGTCTTCCAATTTTTGTTCAACAGTCTGAGCAATAACTTCTCCTAAATCTGTGATTATTTTTTGTACTTGCTGAAAAAAATCCATTACCGTACACTTTTCATTGAATAAATTAACGAGAAAAAAATTATAATGCCTCTTTCTTGGCTTCTAGGTTATAAATTAAAAACAATTGGTATAATATTTGATTTAATGACGAAATAATACAATCCAGACCTTTAACATTTTTTTAAAACTTGGCCTATTTATTTTTTAGGTAGAAAATATTGATTGCCAAAGATTTTACTTAAAATTTTTTTTAATCAAAGCACTTTTTTCACTTTTTTTCAGTTCAATTATCTCACTCTTATTAGAAGTTTTCTAATTTTTTATGATTTTCTTTAAAAAAATTTAATTCTAATGATTCAGAATGTAAATTACTTTATTCTAAACGTGTTTAATATCAAAAATTTAACTTTGTACATTTCTAATTTGAGTCAGCTTTACTTGGAATATTACCAAAAAAATCCACAAATTTGATGTTTTGAAAATTTTCATTTATTTGAAATTGATTATATGAATGGTAAAAATTTCAAATTGTTGACTTAACTGCTCAATTTTTTGTCATTATTTCTGTAAGCTAATTAAATCTTAAATGGTTCAAAATGTGAATTATATTATTTGAAACAGTCTAATGTCAATTTCAACTTTTAACATTTATGATTTAATCATTTATAGTTATTATTGGCTTAAGCTTTTCAAATTTATATAGTCAACTTTGAAATTTTATAATCTGAAAAATTATTTAATTTTTCAAATAATTTAATTTTTTTAAACTTGAGACATGTCATGCCAAAAGCCGAACTGTAAAAAAAATTGTCTATGTTCTCAAAAATTGAAATATTATCAATCATGTCTTATAAAAGGAAAAACAATATTTTAAATAAAAGAAGCTTTAAACTTACAAAAAGTAATTATTTCAAGCATAGTTTTTGTAATTATCATTTTTATTTTGTGTTCCTTGAAGTTTTTTTTAACGATTTCAGCCGCAGAAAAATTTATTTCTGAAAATGGAAACAGTAGAGTTACATAGAATGTTTTGCTTGAAAAAATAAACAATGTTTGAAGAAACTGATTTTTAAAAAAACGCGATTCCCTAAAAACGCCTACCCTGATTTTGTTTTTAAACTATGTGCTTTACATACATCACTTTAAAAGCGATTTTTTTTCAAAAAAAAATTAAAAAGTTTGTTTCTTGATTCTATTTTAAAATATAACTTTTTAAAACAATGTAATTCAGTATTTTATATTTAGGTCACAAAAATAAGTTTTTCTATTTTCTATTACAAAATATAATATTTATTTATCATATCGACCTTGTAATTGACTTTATAAATTTCTGGTATTATAAAAATAAAAAAGAGAAAATAATTAAACTGTTTAGGCCCAGAGAAACAAATGTATCGGATTGCAACCGAAAAGAGTAAAAAACGTTTTTAAACGGTTAATATTGAAATGACTAGCAAATCTTGGAAAATGAAATTTTTAAAAAAGAAAATAGTTGGTAAAGGAAATTTGAGATTTTTGATAATATTCTAAAGAAAATATTAGTGGTCAATATCCGGTTTTTTCTCGGTTCACGACAAATTTTACGTTTGCAATGGAATTTTACAATATTGAGAATTTTATTTTTCAGGGTTTCAATCGTCCCATTTTCAAAAATATTTTATAATTTCATGATTTTTTTTACTTTTCTTTAAAAATTATTTTGTCCATTCAAACATCTCTGGTACGACTCTTAATCAAAATACTTGAATTTTGAAGACAAAAAGTCCAATTGTTTACAAACCATTTCAATTTTTAGCTTAAAAATGTGATTTTTCAGCAACAAATTTAATTTTCTTTAAAATAGGTAGATTTCTAAATAAATAGCTTAACTTATATCTAAACAGACAAACTTTGTACAAAACATTTGAATTTTTTACCCAAAAATCATAATTTCCACAAAAAAGTTAACTCATAACCAAATAGTTGAACTTTTAACTAAATGTAAGAATCTTTCACCGAAAAAAAATTAAATTTCCATAAATTAGTTCAATTTTAGAGCAAGTAGACTATTTTTTACCAGAAAAGTTAGTTGTCAACAAAATATTTAACAGTTAACATTTTTACCTAAAAAGATTTTATTTTGAAATAAAAAGCAGTAGATTTGAATTTGAATGATGAATTTTAAACAAAAAATATAATAATAAACTTTTTACGCAACAAAAAAAGAAGTCCACATGCTAAAGCTTATAATAACACTAAAGACTTATAATAAAAACACTCATGATACTCTGAACACTTACAATAAAAATTTAAGTGTGTCATTTTTTCAAAATTCTATTGTAACAGTAATGCTCATTAGGTAATATTAATCCAATAGTAACATTTATTTTCATTTTCAGAGATAAATATAAATTCTCAAAATACTTCAAGTATAGTCAGTGCTGATCCTTAGAAAAGGAATTGCATAATAGTACTATCATGTGACATACCCGAATTGCCACATCTTTTTACTATAACTATGGTCAAAATTCGCGGCTTGAGAATTAATTTTTTTCGTGACATAAAGCGCGTTGTAGCGATTTGTGGAATTTGTCCTGAACTACTAAAAGTTGCCAATCAAAAATTTACTATCAAAAGAAACATTTATTTGGAAGAAGCCATTTCGTTTTCATAAACTTAAAAAAACGTCTCTTTTAACGGATTTTATGAACATTTTAAAGAAACCTAATAAGGTCATTACACCTTGCATAGATAAATTACTTTATTTTTATACGTACTAGTGAACTCAAATAATTTCATTGAAATAAGGAACTAAGGAACTAACTATAATCAGAGTTTAAAAAAAAATGGAAAAAACAATGTTATAAGTAAACAAGGAATTGTTTATTTGAGTTTTTATTTGAGTTTTGTGTTAAAGAAACATCACCAAAAAAATTATTTCTTTCAGTCGATGTATGACGAAAAAAGGCATTTCCTTGAATACAGAAATTTGTTCAGTGTAGAGTATCGTAGTTTACAACTACTGCATCAAATACCTGCTTCATTGGGAAGCTTGGTCCTACTGAAACTTCATTCATTTTACGTCCGGTCAAGTTTGTAATCTTGCCGCTTCCTATGTTTGTTTTTGCCCTGCGCCGTCCACATGCATTATATATTCCGCTAAGAACATCATTACTCTTCAATATAGCAGAAATGTCACCATTAGGTGCTGCTGATACAATTTTTTCTACAATTGGTATGGGCTGATAGACATTTCCTTTTATTAAATATAGAAGTGTTGAATCAGTATGAAAAGTCATGATGCAAAAAGCTATGGTCCCGCCAGTCGGGGTACGAGAATACGTTTAAGCCGCGCAACGTACGACGACAACCATCTTGGATCTACTATGCAAGATACAAAATTGGAGCGCCAGAGCACATGCTTCACTCAGTTTCAAAAA
>JAUELO010000179.1:80071777-80081899 GCA_032357855.1 Amphibolips quercusostensackenii | reverse complement strand
AGGTGTAAGTAATGCTAAGCCATGTGTAGCGTCACTGAAAATCAAATGGGAGACCAAACTCCTCGGCGGCCTTGTTTGTGCGCAATGTAGAAACGTCGCAGCATTGAAGACTTCATGCTGATGTATGAGTGGCTTAAAAGAATCTGTGGTATTTAGAACTGGGCAGGCTGTAACCTGAAATTTTCTTCGATAAAGGCACTCCGTGCTCAGCAAACCTCTACCCCCTTCATCTCGAGCTAGATATATTCGAGGTGAGGAAGATCTAGAATGATGACTTCAAAGGATTTTAATTAACTTGCGTGTGCTTCGCTCAAGTGGCTTCAACTTATTGACGGTCCATTGTATTGCACCCAACGTGTGGAGCAGTACACATTGTGGCCGCTTTTTTCAGCTAAGAAAATTCCCGGTCATTTCCTGGTCATGAAAAAAAATTTTCCGGGCATTAAAAAAATAGTTTGCAGTAAAGAATAGTTAGTACTGATAGGCGTTTCAAAACATCTGTTTATTTGATATTCTAAACATATAAACTTTAAATTATGTTAAACATAACATAAATATTGTTTATGCACATAATACTGACCGATTCACTACAAACAAGTCGATTTTCAACCTAAATTTAGGTTAAAAATACTTTAATTACTTAAACTATAACCTCTAGTAACTATTGCTTTTAGAGAGAGAGAGAGAGAGAGAGAGAGAGAGAGAGAGTATTTACATGTTTCTAAAAGTAACATTAAAATATCATGAAATGTCAGTAAAAATTAAAAAAGTCATTGGTTTTATACCTAGCAGAAATACTAAATGTTGAACTAACCTACCCAGTAACTAAATTATAACTTTACAACAGGAATTTATTTTGTAAACGAAACAAGAGCACAGGGTTTTGACGTAATGCGGAATATATTTTAAATATTTCGTAGTGGTTACGTCATCAGTATCGCGCAGTGCCACCCACAATAGGCCTCTCTCGGATGGAGGCCATGGTTCAGTTGGGAGTGGCAATAGGACCGAACTGAGGCAACGATCAGGCAATGGCGCCGGAAAAACGCGAGAACATCGTTGTAAATGGTCGGACCAACTCAGAAGGGACATCCTTACTTGTTGGCAAACAGCTCACCGACGCGAAGAGTATTCATGCAGAGGTTACATGAACGTTGCGTCAATATGCACCCGGAATATGCTCATAAAACGCCTCAGTACTTAAAAGATCAGGTATCCTTTTTGCGCAAAAACGTATAGAAAGCTCTTTATCTAGAAGAGCTAAATCCTCCACCGAACATGTCACCCGTTCCTGCGAAACCACCTTTGCAGATAACAGATAATGCTAATATGAGAAGTGGGAGATTAAAAGCCCACCAAAAGGTCTTCCTCAGGATGGAAAAATTAGCTGAAGCAAATACTACTCTCCCCGTTTTGCTCCCTGAAGATGTTAATCTCTCGACTCTAAAGGGTGTAGTTTACGAGAAGGCTGTCTCTCTGCTGAGCTACAATAAAGGTAATGATACTTTAGTGAGCCTGAGTAGGAGTTGTGAGCATATTACACAGCTCCAATTTCAAATTAAAACGGCGAAACGGCACGCACCAAATGTTTAGTGCATCATTAGCTACATAACATCAAATGAAAAATTCACTCCAAAAGCTAGGGCACTTGCTCGAAACTTAAGGAAAGCAAATAACACACTAAACAACTGTAAACTGTTGACCATCAAGCAGCACTGGACGCAAAAAATTAGAACTCTTTCAACAGACAAACAGGGCCTTAAACGTCGGGTAAAATTTATTCAGGGAAATTCCACCTTTTCATCTCAACCTTCCCGCCTGTTAAATAAAACGTCATGTCCCGTTGAAAAACCGCCTATTTAAGAAAAAATTTAAGTTTTCTGGATGCAAGTATATGGAGATACATATCAGCTAAATAAGGACACTTCAGATCTATCACTCTTCCGTAACTTTTGCCAAAGGCAAATATTGCAACGTCCAGAGGAGTAGTGTCCACCAATTACTGCCACAGAAGTGAATTAAGTTATCGCTAGAACTAAAAACTATTTAGCGCCAGGGACAGACAAAATCAACAACTTTTGGCGGAGGAAGTTTACTTCTACGAACTAGCATCTGGCTCGTATATTTACTACTTTCTTAAACGGAGAACAACCCGTTTTGCAGTGGTTGGTACAAGCACGCACGATACTGATACCTAAGATCGGAGATTTGTTTAGTTCAAAGAAATACAGGCCAATAGCTCGTTTAAATATTAGCGACAAGTTATTTACTGGCATTCTTAAAGAAAAGATCTTAACATCTATCGAGCCAGTATGGAGTGTGATAGTTGAACAACGTGGATGCAAGAGATGGCTGTCAGGTTGCATGGAGAACCTGTTTATAGGTGTATTGACAAGACTCGATCAGATATCGACGCAATCTGTCCATGCCTTAGAGTGACTACCGTAATGCATTCGATAACACGAACCATGAGCTACTTATTAAGCTCCTTGAATACCTGGAGGTGCATCCAAAAATAGAGAGATGCATAAAAGAGCTTATGCTCTTGTGGCGGACAAGATTTGTCGTAACATCTAAAAAAAACAATTGACTACCAGGTTTATCACTTATAGGAGGGGGGTCTTCGAAAGAGTCTCTTCAAGTCCCATACTTTTCTGCATCTTCCTCTTGCCTCTATCTATTGTGCTCCGATGAAAAAGCTTTTGATACCTATGTGGCCCGCCGAACAGAAAAAAGTTTGAAGTCAACCATAATTTATACATGGACGACCTCAAACTCTTTGCTTCTCCAAAAGAGGACCTCAACATTTCTGTGGCGGCGGTGAATAGGTACTCTAAAGCAATTGGCATGAGTTTTGGACTGGACATGTGTGCTTGCGTCCACTTACGCGAAGGAAGACTAGAAACTACATCATCGCGTGACGATCATGATGTTCAACGCATAGGCGGAAATGCCATTTAACATCTAGGTAATGGAGAAACATATACATATCTTGGAATGCCGCAAGCGGAAACCGAAGATGTGCGTATGTTAAAAACGGCCCTTGAAAAAAGGTATCACTAATCTCTCAGAAAAATGCGGGCTTCCAAATTATCTGGGAAGAATAAGATCCAGGCGAACGATATTCTGGCCGTTCCTATACTGCTCTACACGTCTGGTGCAGTAAAATGAAATGTCAATGAGTTGAAGCAACTTGACTGAAGCATACGCAGAATGATGACAATCCTTTGAAGTCATCATCCTAGATCTCCCGTGCCTCGAATATACCTCTCTCGAAATAAAGAAGGTTAGAGGCTTGCTAAGCTTGGAGTGTCTTCATCGAAGAATGGTTTTGTCATTAGCCTGCTCAGTTCTAAATAGCACAAAATCTCTCACGCTATTCGTACATCAACATGAAGTCTTCAATGCTGCGGCGTTTTTATACGGTGCCGCAGATAGGGCTGCAGAGAAGCTTGGTCTTCCATTTGATTTTATCGGCACTGCACATGGCCTAGCATCGCTAACACCTTTGGTGCTCAAAAGTCGTGTACAAGAAGCCAAACATTCGCTTCTACTGAAAAAACATGCTGAGAAGCCCCTTCGTGGTTAATTCTACGGCATTATACGTAGAGAAGAGCTATCGATGGGTTTTTCAAACATGTTTTTAAAATTTGCTGGATTGAGATTAGAGTCTGAAGAATTTCTATTTGCCTGTGTCGATGGCGTTATAGACACCTTAGTTTACCGCAAGCGCATTATAAATGTACCTGTAGGCGATAGCAACTGCCCAGCGTGCAAACGGAAGCCAGAAACACTTAGACATGTTCTCAGTGGATGCCTAAAGTATGCACGCTACAGGTATATAGAGAGACATGATGCGGCTCTAAAAGTTTTTCATTACCATCTAAGGCACTTTTATGGTGTTGATATAACGCCGGTCTTGCCATACACCCAGGAGGAACTGGAGTGCGTTGTTGGGAATGATCAGTGTAAGATCTACTGTAACTTCTCATTCTCCACCGGTCAATGTACCAGTGCTACAATGCCTAATATTGTTTTTTAAAATCTGAAGACGAAGATCATTCACGTGATAGAATTCTCGGCACTCTTAACAGAATGAAAGCCTCTCTATAGATACATATCGGTACCCGTTTTAGAAAACGAAGATTACATTGAGGCCCTGGCTAAAGAAAATAAATCTTTTTGAAAAAAATGTATGTATATATTTATGTCGAAAATTGACTGCTATATTTATAATTTTTCTCTTAATTGTTATAAACAAACACTATGGCAATGAAAGATGATATCTTTTTTTCGTGAAGATCAAACGTTTACTTTTGTCAATGTTGTTCGTCAATTCTTGAACGCTTTTTTTATCTTTACTGTAGGTCACTTGTGTGATTTTCATCTTATAGTTAATGAGGATTGAAGGCGGAATGAGACGATTTAAATATTCTTAATATTTCTCTTTATTTCTGTTTTTTTCTGTTATTCCATGAATGATTTTTTATAAGCATGGTCCCCACTTGTTCTAGACTTGACGGCGCTTTCTACCATTAGTTCCTGCAATTTAAAACACAGATTTTAGCAATTCTGCAAGTTACACAACCGCCACTCTGCATGCCTGTACGCATTTTTTGGCATTTTTAAATATTTGAACAAAAATTTTAATAAATACATGTTTTAAAATATTAATGGGCTTATTTCAAAAGTCAATTACTGTAGAATCGCAAAAACTCACCAACATGTTTGTACATTTTTTTCTTACATGGTGCAAAAAGTTAAAGTTGAAATCTAAATTCATACAAATTCAAAGTCGTCTCATTTACAGAAAGCAAATAATAGGAATTGAATGAATCTTCACTTCAAAGAACTTTGATATATATTCACTTCTTAATACTTCTCAGCAGAACAAAATATTTAAATATTTCCAATTTTGTTACCCAAACTCAATTAACTTCAATCTTTTGCCCATTTAAAGGAAAGAATTTCACAATTATGTTGTCAAGGTTCTGCAATGTACAGAAATTTTTCATCAAAGTGGGCTCAAATAATGAAAATTTTTGGCTACTGCAGATGTTCTTTAAAATTTCAAAAAAATAATTCTATCTGCTCTCTTTCTGCGAAACCTTCTTAGAAATTTGGCAGAATGGATTTATCTTAGGCTCATTTTATTCAGAATTTAGATATATTTCAAATTATTGCTAAAGTGCAACTTGACAAACTATTTGAGTTATCATAGACACTGCTTTTCGACACTGTTCTTCGCGTTTTCAGTTTTTTTTTTAATATGACTTACGAAGCTTTTTTATACTCTTCCAGAACGCCACGTACAATAGCCCCTTCTTGGGCTCAGCGTAGTTATCGTTTGCGCTATATATCTATTTTTAAAAAAGTTTAAAATGTTAACAAATAATTCTTCCTTCATATGTACGTCGTCTGAAGAAGGTTAATGATGACGATTAATCGTTTGCGTTATCTATGTTTTTATTACAAAAAATAAATTTAAATTTATACAAATTATTCAACCTCGAAACGTCCGTTGACAAAAGGTTAACTGTAAGTGGACAGTTATTTTTTATAAAAATAACTTGTGATAATAATTTTTTTATAATTATACTAAGACTGAGTTTGAAAGAAACCGACATTCAAGAAACGTATTAGAGCGGATATTTGTTAAACAAATTTTTGTGAATCACTATGTTTTCAGGAATTCTACAAAATTTAATTTAAATGCATTATAGAAATATTAAATTGCGTACCCAAAATATTATATGTATCCCCCACAGAATGTTTGATTATCATTATTGTCATTATTGATGTTATCTTTCTTAGTATCTATGCAAGTCCCAAAAATCAATTGGCGCCTCCGAATTTTCACAATCTCAAAATTCAGACAGAAGATGAAATCCTGAATTAGCGTGTTCTATTAATATAATAAGAACAAGGTCTTAGAAATTTCACTCCCGCACTGTCTTTTCAGTCAATAAATGTATAAGAGATTTGTGCGCTTTCTCATAATTTTGTGTGGTTCCAAACGTGAGTGATTTGAAGCTTATCCCTTTTGAAACGATACATATTATTCATAACTAGTTAGATGCATTATATATATATATATCAACGTGTCCAAACGACACGGTTCTATCTCGTGGTGACCGAATGAAAAGGTCCTATTTCGAAACGACCGAATAAAAAGGTGCTAAGTAGGTTTTGTAAATTTTTAGTATCATCGAAAGTAAACTTTTGTGTCAAATATCAAATCAGGAATATTATCTGTGATTGAAAATCAAGTGAAATATGTTTCTTTACTATTTTATTAATAATTATTGACAGCAAAAAGTTGCATAATAGACTTGATAAGTTATGTATGACTGTTTTATATGAAGTGCAATTTGACAAGTCAGTCTACTGCAATTACCTAAAAGAATCTTAACTTATACCATTTTAAAAAAAAATGTTGACGGAAGTATCTGAAAATTTGCCAAAGGATTGCCTGTTCGAGACAATATTTTGAAGGAAATAATAGGATGTCAGTAAATTAAAAGAGCCAAATAAAACATGACCTATATACTCATTTGCAGTGAAGGTTATTTGAGGATATTTTAATTAAGTTTATAGTCTTAAACTGACCTTTTAAACTTTTTTTTACCTAAAATAAATAAAATAACTATTTTTGATTTCACAGTATACTTTTTTGTACGTAGATTAGAGGTTATCTTGTGAAATATTGGTAAACGATAAAGATGGATTGTTCACTATTTTCGGGTGTAAAATCCAAACTGTTCTTAAATTTTCTTCGAATCAAGTTTTAAATAGAGACATCATAATGTTTTTATATCATAGGCGCAAAAAGTAAACGGTGCATATAATTTTAAATAAAATTTTTCATTCACAATACTTTATTTTATATCAAAACATTTTTCAAAAAAAGAACAGCGAAATTCTTCATTCTTGTAAAATTATTTGACATTATAACACTTAGTATGTCAGCACATATTCCTTTTTGAAATTATGAAAAAAAGGATTGAGCTTACATTATTACCGGTGCTAATAATTTTTATAATGAAAACATTCCAAACCCTCTTATTATCGCCTGGTGTCATGCAGCTGATCTTAAATGAGAACGCGCGCATGCGCTAGCGAGATAGCACTATGTCATTTGGAAAAAATAGCTGGAAATTGAATTATTGGTATATCTGTAATAGTATTTCTAATTTTTTCATCAAAAACAAGTACAATAATATAATGTCTGGGAATATTATAAATTAATGAACAATATGCACACTTTATTCCAAAAATGCCAAAAATTGACTAAGTAACTTTTCATACGGTCGTTCTGAGATAGAACCTTTTCATTAGCATTGAGAAAATTGAGATAGAGGGTAAAACTCTGAAAACTTTGTTTAAATTATATTTACATATTATGCTTATCAACAAATTTTCTATATTTCTTCCCAAAAGGTAATTTGGAAGACGTTCAGTAGGTTGAATAAGCTGCAACATTATTTTAGAAATTATTCAAAATTACACGCAAGCAAAATGATTTTATTTGAAATATGCGCAAAATATTATTATTATTATTTAATAAAAATTAATTTATGCTACTGTGCAAAAGCTTTTTACCACCTTTTTTTTGATGAACGATTCAGTTTCATCAATACTATTTATATCAGAGCTTGCAACTTTTGTCTATAAAGGGTTGAATGATCTCAAAATTCTGTATAAAATGAGCCCAGGATGAATTTGATTGGTCTAATATTTAAGCAGATATTGCAAAAATAGTGTTAAATTAAATTTTTTCCTTGGATTTTTCAATAACTTTCGTAATAATTAATATTTTTTACGTTTTTGGGCTTATTTCAGCAAGATTTTTGCACATTATCGCAACAGCGTGTGAGCATAGAACAACATGAAGTTCCTGCACTACGATAGAATTTTTTTTTCATATTTACGCATATAAGCAGTGGCGATACTCTGCAAAAATAACTTTGAAATATGTCCAAGAACATTAAAAAATATTCATTATACAAAAGTTATTGAAAATCGAAGAAAACAGGTTCGATTCGCGAAAGTAAATGAGTGAAAGACTCATAAATAATTGTCAAAATGAGCGACGTTTCATTGGCTTTGGTTCGTGAACCTTATCCGGCTAATTTGCTAAAAGAACCATTACAATAATATCACATTTTACAGGCAAATAGCCTGAGTTATTATTATGATTATTTATTTAACAACAGCATGAGACACAAGATTAATATATAGATATATAAGTACATATGTGATAATCTCCTGCGATATCTGCTTAGGTTCTATGACCTGTGGAAAAAAGGTGAAGACAGTGAAGAAGGAAAGGAAGACACAATAAGGTTCCTGACTCTAAGAACTACTAGTAGTTACATTGCAACACAACATAGTTCTTTTTTATCTACAGAGTTTAGAAGCGCTATCCAAAATGCACCAGAGGCTGCAAGGCCGATCGCGGACCGAAAAAACGATGTTTGAACATCTCTGTACATGGGCCATATAGCTAGTAAATAAAAAAGAGTATTTTTTACTTCCAAATTACATACTAAACAGAGTCGCTCCTTACTGAAACCAAAACTAAGTTTTACTGAAAACCTCCCTCTTACGGCACCCAAGAGACGCACCTGCGCGAGAATTCTAGCAAACATAAACGAAGTGCTATTGGTCAGGTACTCACAACCCATTGGGGGAATACAAAAATAGGGCAGCACCTGCAGGGAAGTGGACTGCGCCAACCTGCGTACGTCCCTGCTCTTGAGATGAGCCTGGAATTTCGCAAAAATTGTCTCTTTGCGTGCGTGCAGACACAGTAAGTCCAAGCCAGGCCACATCACTCTTACTCCCCGGTTCCAAAAAAGATCTTCAAGGTCACCAATTAACATAATAAACAAAACCGGACTAACAAGTTCCACTTGTAGAACACCCGAAGTTATGTCAATTGAATCAATGAGACCCTCAGGAGTACGAATGAACATCTTAGCTGCATCGTAAAGGCTTTTTATTATCCTAATAAATTCCGTGCTAATGCTCAGTTTTAATAGTTTAGACCAAAGAAGATCGTGATTGAATAAAGAAAAGGCCCTTTTAAAATCAACGAAGCACGCAAAAACCTTACGTCTAGGAGTGGAGAGATGAATTTGAATAATGGAGTTTAGAACTAATATATGGTTCATACAGCCTCTGCAAGCCCTAAAGCCTGCCTGAAATTCGGGTATACAATTCGCAAGAATCGTCCACTCAACATGTCTATCCAGGAGAATACGTGTAAATATTTTCGCGATAGTATTCACAAGTCTAATATCTCTGTAAGAGCCCGAATTCTTTTTATTACCTTTCTTGCATAACATGCACGTAAGAATAGTTGCCCAAGAAGAAGAAACCTTCTCAGACTCTGGCCGGAACACCATCATGTCCAGGAGCTTTCCCTGGCTTACATTTACGAATAGCATCCTTGATTTCATCTTTTGAGATTCGTGCATCCAGACGGGGATTTGTATTTGTGCCCCAAGATAGATCAAGGGTAACTTTAGGAGGATACAACGCATTCGCGAAAGCTTGCCACGTTTGGATTTCAATATTACTACTCGGTGCAAGTCTAGGTTTGAAAAAGTTAACTAACTGCTTCCCAAAACTCTGTCGTCCCTCTGACAGATGCAAGAGCCTGTTAAAAAGGCCTTCTCGTACAAAATTTTTTTAGAGATCAACAGTGAGCTGTAAGCTTTTTTAACTACATTAAATTTTTTTAAATCCCCCAGCGCGAACTCTGACCTTGTACACTCTTGCAGGCTATTTTTAACTTTTCTTTCAGCATTAAAGCACGCTCAATCAATCCAAGGCTTTTTCCCTATAAAGCGCGAAGAAGTAGCCGCAATTATACAAGCAGTCGAGGCCGCCGCATTAATTACCGAGATAAGATTCTCGTTGAAGGCAGTCACAGGAGTGTTGAGCGTCACCTGCGAAACCGGAAGGAAATAGCCAAGAGTTAAAAAAGATGAAAAGAAAAATTACCGTAAACATCCGCTGGTTAAAAAATAATTTTAACGTGTTTAAGATGAGAGAGAAATGAAGATCTCATTTTTGGTTCAACTGAGCTGATGATGTAAAGTCTACTGACAAGTC
>JAUELO010000179.1:79929903-79941633 GCA_032357855.1 Amphibolips quercusostensackenii | reverse complement strand
GACACTTTATAAGAAAAAAATTACGTCAGTCCAAAAAAGTTTTTATTGAACATTTTATTTTCCAAAATTCTAAAAAATTTTTTTCCTTTTTCTAATTGCCAGAATTGACTCTTGGTTTTATTTAGAACTGCTGTGATACCTTGCACAATATATATATATATATATATATATATATATTTGAACCATTGAAATCGATCAAGACATTTCCGAGAAAATTGTCATTTTTTATTTTTCAAAAAAATTGTATAACTTGTGTAAAATTTTTTTTTAAGTTGGCACTTACGGTAATTTAGTCTTATTATGGGAGAAAGTTACTATCCAAATATGAACCAAATATCTTCTAAGGCAGACCATCTATGCTTACCCGTTTATGGCCTTTCATTGTCTTTCAAAACAGATTAATTTCTAATAAAATTTTCAAATTATTAAACAATCATGTTAAATTTTGAAGAAATTTTTAACCGCATAGTTATTTTAAGCTGAAGAAATAAATTTTCAACTAGCAATAATTATTTTATAACAATAAAGTTTAACTTTCAGCAAAATAGAAGAATTTTTAGACACATAATTGAAGTTTAAACCGCAAAAAATAAATTTTCAAGCAAACATGAAATAATTAAATTTTTAATGGAAAAATTAATTTTTGCAAAAAATTTTTATAACAAAATAGATCAATTTAAAAAAAAATAGGTTATTCAAATAAAAAGATACATTACGAACCAAAAAGATAAATTTTTAAAA
Source organism: Amphibolips quercusostensackenii (assembly GCA_032357855.1). Classification (NCBI taxonomy): domain Eukaryota; kingdom Metazoa; phylum Arthropoda; class Insecta; order Hymenoptera; family Cynipidae; genus Amphibolips; species Amphibolips quercusostensackenii. The sequence goes on along the minus strand of JAUELO010000179.1, from coordinate 79,940,892 downwards.
AAGTGGTTTCACTTTCTACTGAGTAGTTGAAGTTCCAACCGAAAAAAATACATTTTCAAATAAAATATAATAGTTGGTATTGCAACCAAAAAAGATTTTTATTTTAATTTAAAAACAGCTGAATTCCACCCAAAAAGACGAACTTCTGACAAAATAGTTCAATCCTAAGCCAAAAGAAACCACGCATTCTATCAAAAAATAATTAATAACAAATTTGTAGCTCTTTTTGGGTAAACTTTTCCGTGTTTATTTTCTTGTATCTTTTGTCGCTTGTCTAAAAATACAATTTTTCTCTTGTTAATGCAATTTTTTACAAATGAAAAAAACTACGCATCCTATCAAAAAGTGATCTGTAACAAATTTATAGATCTTTTTGGAATACACAAATTTTTTATATCATCTTTTTTCTGTATCCTGTATATTTTGACCGCAAAATGGAATATTTGATTTTTCGTCTTTTTTTATGCGGTCGAAATTGAAATTTTTTATTTTTTAAGAAAATTTAAAAAGACATACAGATGGACAGAAATATGATCCATTATGTTAAAAAATTATCTTGGCGTTGAAAATCCATATTTTCGTGTTGAAAATGCAACTACTCTGAGGCAAGTGGAACTACCTTATTGAAGATTAATTTACTTGGTTAAAGCTTATAATAATTAGTGTTAAACACTCATGTCTCTAGTTGAGAATTTATCTATTTTGTAAAAAAATTTGTTTTTTTTTTGATCCAAGAAAATTTTTTATGATGAAAATCTGACTAATTCATTTTCTTTAAAATACTTGATCCTTTTTAGATCAAAATTCAACTAGTTGGTTCAAAATTTATGTATTTTGTTAAAGGTATGTCTTTCAGTTTAAAAATACATCTCTTTTGTCAAAAATTTAATATTAGAATTCATACATGTTTTTTGTCTTTTCACAGAAATGTCGTCAGGTACGCCGCCCAAAACAAGACTTTCTGGCTAATTTTGGGATGAGTGACGAACAAGCAAATCATCAAGGTAGCCCAAGTACAAATAGAAAGTTTTAAACTTTATAACAGAAGCGTTGGTTTCTAAACATTTTTTTATTAACAATTATAAACTATTAATGATCTCTAAAGCTACAAAATATTCTACACGCAAAGAACCTTGTTTCGAATGTTTTCAAACAAATTTTCGAAAACGTATATTGTAGCAGAATTTTTTTTATTGAGCAACTTTCTTGCATTCTCTTCATGTTTCAAAGCATGCCGTTTCTTCTTCAGACTGGATTGAAATCGCTGCCTGCAGAACTTCTTGTAAATTGCAGCTAAATCAAAAACCTTTAAAAGTTGTTGCTCAAAGTGTGTCCTTGGAAGTGTTGTCGGGGATGTACGCCAACAATCAACTTCTTCTAATAATGAATTTATTATATTAGAGGTTCATGAGGAGTCTACTTACATCTTCTAAGTTTTCCAGAATTTGCCGTTCAGCGGCTGATCTTTTTGTCTTTGTGAATATAAGGGCAACGACCTTCCTATTGTTTCCAAAGGGTCTTATATTTTCACTTGTTTCGCGATTATCTCTTTTAGTACCAAATTTTTTGTCCTTTGCAATGATTTTGATCTCTGGATTTATTTGCGGATTATCTATCAATGTGAGATTTTCTGAAAAAGGCTACTTTCTTTGAATGTTAGTTTAAATGATTCTTCTCTGGATCTCCATCTTAGGCGCGCGAGTCAGATAATACACCGCCCATATCTAAAGAAAAAAAAATTGGGAAAAGTTTTATTTTCAGATTAGTGTCTAATAATAATGGACTATTACAGCTTTTCCTTCTTCTACAGGTTAGATTATTTGTAAATTCTGGCTAAATATAGCTATAAATGTCTGAATAAATATTAAATTTAGCATAAATTGTAGATCCTAACCTGTCAAAAGCTAAGAGGTTAGGGCATATAACGCGTGACTTCTTTTGTTTTGTAATTATTTTAGTTGAAAGCTTATTATAAGCTTTGAAGGTACATAGTATCTATGAAGCGAAGCTAAGATAATTGTTCACTTCTGTCAAACCAAATAACAGGCGCAGGCTAAAGCCTGTCAGTTGCCGCAAGGTTTGGGCCTCTTAAGCATTTGGAAGTTAAAGCGTCCGAAGCATTGTCCAGAAACCTTTATAGCAAATCATAGCGAATACTATATAGCTTAGTTGATAGTTTAAGTTTAGAACCAGTCGACCGATGTGAGTTTAGAGCCTCTTGAATCTAACTTTTCAACAACGCTTCTATTTAACGCTTTCAGAATAGAGCCTACAAATCGTGACTTAGCAACACCGGTGACAACGTTCAATTCTAATTTATTCCTGTATTTTTCGAGTAATAATTGGCTGCAAAAAACTAATTTGATAATTTTTATTTACTTTGACCGTCTCTATAATCCGATTCCTAAACATTATCATCGTATCTTTAAAAGCATCCCAATTTCAGAATTTTAATTAACACATCTTTACCATTAAGAATTTCTTAATCATAAATATTCAAACTTGAGTCATTAAGAAAAACATTTCAAATTATAAAGATTAATAATTAAAGAATCTTCCATAAGAAATCTGCAAGGTATACCTGTTACACGAATTTTTTTCATGATATTAAACTATTAGCATTTAAAATCAAACAAGTTGGCCAATTTTCAATAGTGACTTTGAATTGAAGAAGAATTTTCACCGAGACAACAAAAATTTTTTTAAATCAACAGAGTTTTCTTGGAATTAATCTATATACAGACTACTGAAATACGATTAAAATTAAAACAATAATCAAGTGAAATCTGATGCAGCTATTTTACTATTTATTTTAAATTATGACTATTAATTACGTTTTATAGAACTTTATTTTTGAGAATTTTTATATACAGCATGATAAAATAAAAATAAAAATGCTAATATGATGATACACTTCTTCAAGTCCTCATAACGTTATTACAAACTTTTTATGCAATTACTGAACTTTGAAATTATACCCTGTATTTTTATACATGAAATTTCAATATTTTAATGGAAAAAAATGTAACCCTTTTCCTTCTTGCAGAGTTAAGTTCTCAGTTGGAGTATCTACCTGATCCTGAACCTATTCCTGGTGTTCCTCTTCGTGAAACCCCTTATTCATCTGAAGGACACTCTTATGCCACATCTTCTTCTCGTGCCCAGCCTTCTCTTCGTGTCAGGTCTATGTCTCCTCCAGCCGATGCTAGATACGTTGTTCTACCTACAACGATTGTTTCTACTGGCTCGATCAAATATGAGCTTAACCAACTTCACCTTATTCGGATTAGTCCCTACAAAATGAGCACCGAGTATTTAAAATTCGAAGATACACTTTTCCTGCGAATAGAGCACTTCGATTAGTTGCACGACGAAATGTCTTTGTGCGCATGCCAATCCAAGAACACATTGTATTATCAACATCCGATGGTGACGTATTTGCAATTTTGGAGAGTAGTAGCTATCTTGCTGGAATATATTCATATAAAAAAAGGGCGCACAATAATGTACGTGCAAAAATAAACATGGCAAAGCGCGTACACCTGGAAAATCCACACGAATAATTTAATGACAAAGAAATCTTTTACTTGAATATAAAATTGTTTGTAATTCCAAGTCGGCTTGCAATGATACAAATAACTCGTAATTGCAAATAATAATAAGGCTAATGTATTATGATTTTCAGAATTCAATCTTTTTACTTTGGATTATCGTGATTTTAAATTCTTTTTTGTTAAAGTCGGATAAGGGCTTCATTAGGAGGATAACAGTGTTTTTTGTAGAATTAAAGTGATGAATATAAATTGTTCTAAAGTCATCACGAAAGCTGGTCTGTAAAAAATAAGTGTGGTGGATTTCGAGCTTCTTGATGCGAAATCGCATGGTGACAGTGTCGTGAAAGCAACTCTCGGCTAGCGATACGTGACGTTACGAGAAGACGTCCTGCACTCTTGGCAACAGGTGCCTCGTTACACTTGCTCATCGGATGTGTAACCCTAAGCCGCTGCGTGCGCGAGCTTGGTTCTGATCGGCACACCATCACTGCTCACAAGTCGCTTCACAGAAATACAGGTTAGCGATAACATGTGCTTTTGTATACTTTATGTTTGGTAAGTGTTTGAAGATTTCTAAAAAGCTGACACTTTCCATCGCTGAACTTCAAAACATTACCATCTTTCTTTGAAAACTATATAGTGCTTCGCTATCATACTAACAAACACTGTTAAATCGAATTTTAACTATTTTTTGTGTGACTTTTGGAGTGTATTGATATAATTTGATTTTTTTATTTTTTATTTTGTTACCTCATATTGACTGTAGTCTCGTATCAAAATGAGCGTTCAGAAATACGTTGCTTAACAGTATGGGATTTACAAAGTCACCTGCAATGCAGTTACTAATTTTGAAAAGTCCAATAGAACGAGCTTTTTCAAGAATGTCTTTAACCTAAACTTGGAAAACCTGGAAAAGAAGTGGTCCAAGTTTGGTACAAACCACAATCAGCTTCAAATTGTGCGTTAGGGCAATTTAACTGATCCATATTTTGCGCAACATTTCTTTACTAAAGGAGAAAAAAATATATTGTTGGGAAAGTGTATGTACAATGCGATTTGGATAAGCTTAATGCTTCTTTCTCTTCCAAGAGTATAACCCCCGCTACCAATGTTGCGTTTTGAACACAAGTGACAAAGATGTTTCCACAACTGAAATTATCTCCGTTTTCCGGCGATTTCACTGCGTGGCCTGCCTTTTGCAATATGTTCTGTTCTGTGGTAAAGGATGACGCTGCTCATTAATGCGTATTTAGAGAAATTTTTCGGGATAGAACCTGTCACTAAGGAGCATGCTTCAGCACTTCGTACGCTTTAACAAGGACACTTATGAAGTGATTGGTGGGCTCACTTTCATAAACAGACCAACGAAATACTAAAATGACATTCTTGTTTACATGATAGTAATTGTTTAGACATTTTGAAAATTTGAGTGCCTTTATAGTTTCATGAGTGAACGCTTTAAAGTCGCTTAACTATAGAGAAGGGTTCCCAATTCAAGTATTCGTCTACCGAAAGTAAATTTAAAATAACAGGTGCCCAGTCTGGTAAAATGGGTTTCCACACACAAGCTTATAGTGTTTCACTAAACAAAGGTGGTTGTCCGCTATGCTTTGGTGAGCACTTTGTTTTATTTTGTCCTCTTTTTAGATACAAGACTCTTGATTAGCGACGAGAAATAATTCGTAGGTGTGGGTTATGTTTTAATTGATTAAAAAAATACATTATATGTGAGTGTGTCTCGGCTAAGCGTTTTCAAACTTGCTCCAGTCAAAATTATACCATGCTTCATCAGCATTTTAGTGACGTTCTGGGCAGAAAATCTGGCACTACAGCTGTGCGCTGGCCCTAGATGGGCCTATGCTTCTAGCCACACCAATCGTGTCCACTAAAGAATCAGATGGCACTTTATATTTCTCTTGATCAATTTTCGGTCAGGGCGCTTAAGCGTCTTTTGCTTCTAAGTCTCTTACTCGGAGACTTAGACTGAATCGACTTTGTGCCAGCGTAACAGTCGGGGCGTCAAGGCTATTTTTTATGTACGCTCTATTGTTTTACTGAAGCTCACGTCTTACGTACCTCCTCGTGATATTTCTATGAATCATTAGTTCCACATTGAAAGGCTGGAACTGGTGAAAGCGCTTGTTGATCACAGTGGCTAGATTTACATAATTTTATGTGCAGAGGTTTATCATACGTTATTGAGAAAGGAGTCTAAAAGGCTCCGTTAGGTACTCCTACGGCTTAGCAAGCTTCGTTTGGCTGTATGTTGTACGGTCAATTCCCAAGGGACCATCATCGTTTACTTTACAGATTGTGAGGCTGCAATGTACGGTTAATCACGAAATGTTAGACCTGCTGTGTCAATTTTTTTGTAGAGAAGGATCTGCTAAATATATTTCCTAATTTTACCCTTCATGACGAGGAGTCGGAAAAACTTTTTCTGCTCACTTATCAACGTTTTGAAGATGGCTGCTACATTGTTTAAGACTGATTTTCAATACTTTTCAGCACACTTATTTGAGTGTTTCTTCAAATGAGCTACTACATTCAGGGCCCAAATTTAAACTAAACTTTCCGACGTCATACTTCCTTAAAGATCCTACCTGGTCGTCTTTACAGCAGACATTAGGAAGATGTTCCGACGTATTTGGCTCCATACTGAAGACCGCACCTATTAGAAGATACGTTAGACGTCACACCCTGATGACGAGCTCCAGGCATACTGTCTAACGACCGTAACCTTCGAATTTGCTTCATCTTCTTACTTAGCAAACTGTACATCACATCAGCTGACAGAGGACGAAAGGAACAACTTTTATTTGGCTACGGATATTCTAAAAAAGAAATTTATGTTGACAATGTTCTTTTCGGATCCTGCCACATCGCAACATCCATAGAAAAACGCCGCCAAGTGAATCTCCATCTCAACGTGGTCGGCTTCGTCTAGAAAAAATAGTTGTCGAACTGCAAGAATGTTCTGCAAAGAGCTTTTTCTAAGATCACAAGGTAAAGGCGTCTTCTTATGAATTTACTCAAAAAATAACTTATAGGGCTTTTGGGATTCCGTGTCAACTTGTTTCGGATTGCGTTAAGTTTTAGGTTACGCGTTTCAAGGAGTCTAAGATACTAACGAAAAGAAGCGTTTTCTCTAAAACAGTTCACCTCATACATCTACTTAGATGGCTGGCCCTAGTCTCAGTCAAAAACAAAATTTTTATGCAGAGTTTGTAAGAACTTAAAATAGATTGGGGTAAATCCCTGCATGCTGATCATATTGCTATATGACAGAAGTACAAGAAAAAGCTTCCTGAACTCTTATTGCTCAGCATCCCTCGTTGATTGGGATGTTCTTCAGACGTGTCGGGCTGCAAACTTCATGACTTTGGTGATGCGTTTGAGAAGGCTTTCAGTAAGGTTGTCTATTTGAAGATCCTTCTTTCTTTAGATAAGATACGAGTCTCGCTTTTTATAGCCAAGACTATGGTTGCTCGCTTCAAGGAGACATCTTTGTCTCGTTTAAAACTTTGTACAGCTGTTTTGCTTGTTTAGCTAGTATTTTATGTTTGTTTGGTCTTGAATCTACTTACTACGGTGCCAAACCATCTACAGTCTGATTTGGCAAATATTCTTAACTGAATTCGAGGTCATTTTTCTATGATGGGTGACATATATTTCTAATCGGGCCTCGGAAATACAAACTGTTTTGCCTGACGCTATCTGGCGTCATGTTCCATACGTTTTGGAGAGACCTTTTTTCTGGTGGTCACTTTCATATCACATGCGCCTAATTTTTTTGTATTTTCTACGAGCTCGATAAATTCAAGCTTTATAAAGAGGTAGGAACCGTTAACCATGCTGCAACGGTTGAACTTGACCCATTGTGTTCCCTGCTTGGTCGATACTCGACCTTTACGAAACCACTTCGCATTACTGCTGCCTGTTTCAGATTGATCGATCGCTTGCGAAAGAAATCCACTTATCATCCTATATTCAAGCTTACCCTAGAAGTTTTATAACGTGCTTGATTCCGTCTGATAGGGTATGAACAACGTCGACACTACTTCTAAGAATTTTAGTTGCTGCGCAAGCAAATCTCAGTTACTACACAAAATCCTTTACTTCGTTTGCTTGCGTTTTTGGAATGTTCTGGACTTGGAAAAGCAATTTCCTTATATTTTACTCAAGAATTCTATTTTTACGACTCTTATCGTTTGGAATGGGCATCAAAGCCGTGTTACACGGATGACCGCAACTTACGTTATTTTATCAACCGAGACAGTATTGGATTATCACAAGACGTTGTGTCATGAAGAAGGTTTTGAGTCGTTGTGTGACTTGCTTTCGGCATCGTGCAAACTTCAAAAAGTCGGGGCCACAGATCACGCAAGGGCTACATTGTAATTTTCGTCTGTTTTGCTACGAGAGTATTCCATTTGGAGACGCGCTCTTATCACACCCCTGATGGCTTAATAGTGGCTCACAAATCATTTGCTGGCCGACATGGCATAAGCACATTATATTGCAACGACTGCGGTACAAATTTTGTGGCAGCCGATAAACAGCTCCGTACACTTTTTGTCGAGGCCTTTGCTGTCTCAGCGACTATCAGCCGGCCGTTATTTCGCTGAAAATGGAACTACATGGCGTTTCAACCCTTCAGACACTCTATACTTCAGAAGACTTTAGAAAGCAGCTGTCTGCTCTGTGAAACATCATGTTCGTTGAGTAGTGGAAGGTACTGCTCTGACTTTTGAGGGAAGGACAACTCTCCTCACACAGGTGGAAGCTTGTCTGAACTCACGTTCGCTACAGGATCAGAATAATGATCCGGGTGATCTGGTGCCATTAACACCAAGTCATTTCTTAATCAATCCTTCGTTCTTCACAATACTCTAACCATCTCTGATAGATCTTAAGCAAAATCGATTACAAGGTTGGCAGCTTACCAGACAGATGTATGAAGTTTTCTGGATTAGATACTCCTCTGAATAGCTACACGAACTTCAGACTTGTCTAGAGTAACAGAGGTCTGTGCCTCTAATTAAGATCGGTGATCTTTTGCTCATCTTGCACGAAAACCTCCCTTCCACGAAGTAGGCTCCAAGTCACGTCATTGCCACACGTCCGGACGCTGAAGGTCATGTCAGGTCCGTTACTTTACGAACTGATAATAGAAATCTCGATAGACCCATTGTAAAACTGCGTGTCTTGCTGGTCCAAACTTTGGTGGTAAAAACTACCCCGTAGATTTTTTGTGAATGTAGTGAGTTGTAATTTTTCGTTTCAATCATCGAAACAGGGGGAGCGCGTGGAATGTTCCGAAAAATTTATGTCGGTATTTTGTATTTTTATAACGTATGACTTTCGTGTGCTTCGTGAGCGTTCTTTTTCCTCTCTTGCGTGTGCAAAAGTTTTATCCTTGCCTTTTCTACCCTGTTATCTTGTCTCTTAACCGGATTGATTAAGGTGGGCAGGGTCAGTGGCAATTGTTACAAAGCTCAAGACTGTAACTCTTACTCGTCTTTTTCAAATTAATTGAAAGATTAATGTATGCTTTGTTAGAAGACATAAATTTTAATCCGTTTTCTTAGAATAATTATATTTTTTGGTGGTCAACAATAACAATCATGACTTAGTGACTTTTTTACCATCAAAATTCAACTCGTGCATGTGTAACAGTTTTTCTTTAAGTTCTTTTCTTATTAGTCGGGCTTCATACATTTTTTTTTATTATATTCATATACGTCCTTTGCACATTTTTTATATACTCTTAAACGAAAATTTAATGATACTATGTTAAACTCTGTTATATAAAATGTATAATATATTAATTTTTGTAACTTTCTGGACTACTTTAAGAAAGCTTTAGTAAAAAAATTTGTGCGTCTAACATTTTTTTGTATTTTGTGTTATTTTTATATTAATTTAAATTTAGTTTTAATGGTATTTTGTACGATTAAAAGAAAATCTACATGACTCATTGAGAAATAAGCAATGAAAAATTTGTAAATCCTTTCTGACCGAACAATTCTTCTTAGCTCATTTTTTCCTTATCTTGTGCAGTTCATCCATAAAGCGTAATTTACGATTATTAATCAAATTTTTACAATTAAAGCAAAAGCTATGCAAACTATCAAAAAATATTAAAATAAATTCAGACATCTTTCCAAAAGAAACAATTTCATTAGTTACAATTTTCTCGTTTTTTGAATAATTTTGGTAGAAAATGGAATTTTGAATTATTAGAAACATTTTTTACGATTAGAACAAGAACGATGGGTTTTATCGAGAAAATAGTTTTAAGCATATTTGTAGATCTTTTTGGAATAATTAATTTTACTTCATAACATTTTTTTTATTTATCGTACAGTTTTACTGAAAAAAATGATATTATTAATTCTTTAGAAAGCATTTTTACAGAAAAAACCCAGAACCGTTGTTCAAAAATGTCTAAAAACGTCGAAATTCAATGAAATCCGCGAAAGCCAATTATCACCTAAAACGAATGCCTTCTCATTGACATGAGAAAACAAAAAATTTTCATGCCCAAAAATTAATTTTTCATCTTTTCGTAAACAATCGAAATAAGGGTAGTAGTATGTAATACACGAGATTGATACACGAAGTTTGAACAATTATTTTAATAAACAAATTTGATAGTTTATAATAAGTTCACCTAGTTTTTGAATAAGATTCATTATTGTTATAAAGGAATTCTTTCAAAAAATTCAATATTCGTGGACAGTGTTGTGTAAAAACAAAAACTATTCCTGCAACAAGGTGATGCTAAGAAGAAATGGCCTATTAGTCAATTTTGAAATAGAATTTGTTCATAAGGTAATTACATGTTATCGATCAATATGGAGATACTGAATTTTTCATCGAGGCGTTTTCAAATATATACTTTGTTTTTTTTTTTAATTTACTTTTAGAAAACATATTTAAATTTACAAATAAAATTTAAAATATTACTTTACGCACATTTTCATGAATTGAAGAATAAAGGAATTTAAAGCAAAAGATTAAAAGATGAAATAATCACATTTTAGAATTATACTATTCTCTAATATTTAAAATATTAATAATAAGAGTTTGACCAATAAATTTTGTATCATACTTATACGTATTGACCTGACGAGTTTAATAAAATATTTTATATAGAAAAAAACATTCGTGATAAAGTAATCTCTTATACATTTAAATACAAAATTCACTATACACAAGGTAGAAGAAAGACAAGAATCTTGGTGCCCAGCCGACCGCACTGAAAAAAAATTTTTTTTTTTAAACCGCTTTGTCAGACATACATAAAAAAATTAAATAAATCGAATAAATAAGGATGTTAAGAAGAGTTTTTTTTTTGTTCTATTATAAGGGGGACAGTGATATTTATTTAATTATGGGTTACTGGGCACACAGAATGAGTGAAGCTCAG
>JAUELO010000179.1:79874950-79888037 GCA_032357855.1 Amphibolips quercusostensackenii | reverse complement strand
ACTTTGTGCTTACGATTTCCAGGTTTGCCACAAAAGTACTCTTCGGAATGACGTAGTGCAAGAGATAGTGGCAATAATGTGAAGCAAAAAAGGAGAGGACTCATGGTGTCGCCTTGAAACACACTTTAAATAATGTAAAGCAAGCTCAATTATATTTTAATTAAAATTTAAGAAAAATTTTTATTGGTTTATAATTCAGTGTTTAATTTGAAAATGTGCAACCTAAAGTCTCTTATTTGTCTTACTTTGTACATTTTTTAATCTGTGATTACTATTTTTGAATTAGTTGAAAATTTAAGTTGTGCAGACATTGAAAAATTTTAATTAAGTATTTTCAAAATATAACTGTTTGAAATTTGACATTATTTGACTGTAGAAAAAGTTATAAATGAATAGTTATATTTTAATTGTGTAGGTTTTTGATTAATTGATGGTTGAAAACATGGTTCCATTGGAAATTAATTATCTTCTACTTATCAGGAAATCAAAAGCCTTAGTAATTTATAAAGACCGTTAAGATTTTCAAATTACGTAAAAAATTGATATTCACGATGTTGAAAATACGAAAATAATAATTTTTAATGATATTTTGTTAAAGCATAGAACATAGGCTTCTTGTAAACGATTTCAAATTAATTATACTGCTTAGGATTACGCGTGCTAAAAAAAAATGTCCAAGTTTCGACTTGCATTTTCGATATTATCAATACATTAAAGTTTAAAATATACTGCGTGAATAGACAAATGAATAAAAAATTATTTGAAGGTCGCTCATCACGAATTGGTCTATCAACATAGAAAAATCCATTTTTTTCGAAAACGGAAGATCATGACGCAAAACTATACTATATAAAAAAGATGTATCTTACTAAAATTTTGATCTTAAATGCTTGTATGAAGTATTTTTTGAGAATCTGAAAATAATTTCAATGTATATTAAAAACATCTTAGGAAGAAGAATAGATGATTAATGCTGCTTTATCACCATTTTCTTTGCGTATAATTGGCTTGAATATGGTTAATCGAATTGATAGATTTAAAAAAATACTTTTTTAATCAAACGTAATCATTTTATTTCTGCACTATTTTGCGTTATAAGCACACTTTTTCAAAAAAAGTTGATATTTCTATGAAAACAGACAAATTTGCGATGAGATACACCTAAATATCATTTAATTTATTTTTTCTTCTACATAGTTTTATCTTTAATTAATTATCAAATAATTATGAGTTCAATAATTAGATTTTCGACATTGTAAGTTTAAGAGTATTTAGGCTTCTTCTTTAAAATTTTTAGAATTTTAATTCTTATCTTAAAACAGTGCCTAATTTTGAACCTTGCAGGATGAAATTTATTTAAATCAAATAAAGCTCCTCTGTGATAAATTATACATTATTATTTAGACCTAAGAGTTGACTAATTTCAAATGTTCTAATTATCAGTTCAGATATTTCGAAATAAGGAGAATTCCGCGTCATGCGTGCTGCTATGTTTAATCGAATTTCGTAATTTTTCTGTGGTATTATTTTGATGTGAATAAACGAAGGTGAAGTATATTAAATGTGTATATAATTCTATTTTTTTCATTTTAAGGCGACGTAACCTGTTTACAAGATACGCAGTATTATTTACGAGCTTCGTTATTAATAGACTAATGCGTCTTATTTTTTCAGTACAGTTGAAAATTAGTAACTAGTTTAATTTTTCTAATTAGGATTTGAAGAATTTTCGGATTTCTTAAAATTTTCGCAGAGTAGGCACCTCGATTCACATTATTAGTGGTATTTTGGGGAAATTTTTTAATATGCTAAAAATGTAAATTTAATTATTACATAGAAAAACAGAAGGATTATTATACAGCAAAAATTTTTGAATTCACAGGGACATCTCTTTTTAACACTGTTTCACGCGAATCTAAAAAGTTTCTCGGTATCGAAGTCCCACATCGATGTCATAGCTGATATGATAGAGATTTCTCGAGATTTGAAAGATTTTAATACATCTCAAAGACTTTGAAGAGAATTTAGAAGATTTTAAGGAAAAATCAGGAAACAAAAGGGCCTAACCCTGTTGAGAAGTATAAAAATGAATAAAAGACAATTTCAATATTTGTGGGATAGTTTCTTTTGTTTCTCAACTCTTTGAGTTATTTTAAGCAATTTATAAAAAAAATTAAAAATAATTTAAAGATATTCAAGTTCATAAATTAGAGATATTTTGCAATGTTTCAAAAGATTTTAAATGCTATTGAAGAATTCAAAAGGATTTTAAAAGCATATCAAAGAATTTATAGATTTTAAAGAGATTTAAAAAAATTTTTAAATATTAAGATATCTTAGCAGATTTTAAGAGATTTTAAATAATTTTAGGATATCAAAGAATCTTAAAGATTAAAAAAAAATTTAAGGATTTTAAATATTAATAAACAATTAAACATTTTTTTAAAAGAATTAAAGGATTTTCAATTGATTTAATAAGATTTTTAAAATATCGAGAAAATTCTAAGGATTTAAAAAAATTTTTAAATATTTTAAGCGATTTAAAGTGTGCTCAAGTGTTTTTAAATAACTTGAAGGAATTTAAAGGGATTTCACTATACTTCAATGAAATCAAGACTTTTTTTAGGATTTAGAAAAAATTTAATTAATTTAAAAATTTTTCTTGAGGAACATTGAAGGAATTCCAATAATTTACAAGATATTTCAAAGATTTTTAATTGATTTTAAAACATCTTTAAGTATTTTTTAAGATTCTATTCCTATATCATAAAACTAATAGATTCTTAAGTGATTTTAAGCGATGTAGACAAATTTAGAGCGATTTAGATAAATTTAGAGCGATTCAGAAAGATTTCATGTGATTTTAAGAAATTTAAAAATAATTCCAAAGAGTTCCAAGATTTTCAAGCATTTTTAAGAGATAAATAGCGTTTTCCAGTTTTATCAAAATCTGTTAAGTCTCTTAAAATCTTCTAAAATTTGTTGAAATTCCTTGAAATCCTCTAGGATCACATTAAAAGTTACAAGATATTTCAAATCGCCTTGCGGATTCTAAAGTTTTTGAAAATATCCTGTAATATTTTTAAATCTATCTATATCTCTTGATTTTTTGGAAATCTTTAGAAATAACATAAATTTTTTTTTAATTTTTCTGATACTTTTTTTAATTTTTCAGAATCTGTTGAATCTCTTTAAACCTACTGATTTTTCTAAAATCCTTTAAGGTCTCTTGAATCCCTTTAGTAACATCTTACGCAATATCCTAAAATAATTATAACAATATTTCTCAGTATTTAAAAATTTTTTAAAATCATTTTGAATCTATTTTATATTTTTAAAATTATCCAAGTGTTATTTATCACATTTATTTATTTTTATTATATATATTATTATATCATATATAATATAATATAAATATAATAATGATAAATAATATATAATAATATAATATGTATAATATATATTATATATTATCATATTATATATATTATTTATTTTTATTATTTATTTATCATTCATTCATGTTATTTATTTATTATCCACTGTTAGTACCGGTAAAAAAATGGTAGGTAGCGACAATTTTTTTACTGGTTTTTTAAAAAGCACATATGTTATGCATACCGAAGGAGTTGTCAAGCATTTTGTGGTAAGTTTATGTGATTTAAGTGTTATTTTTTTAGATTTAAATTTTGACGCTTAGAATGGAACGTTTTATGTATATGTTAGGATCAAAGACCGAAAGCGGCCACAGACCGAAATAAACGACCAGAATGCGTTCTGGCTATTCCAGCCTATTTATTGATATTTCCTGCACAAAATAGAGGTTAATGAAGTTACTTTTGTTAAACAGAAATTTAAACTGCAAATGAAATTTTTTTATTTGTTTAATAATTATTAACACATTAATAATTATATCTCATATCACTTATTAATACAGTGCCTCCTACAGTTGCAATATATAAAACCTTGTTTTGAACCATAACTTGCAGCAGATGCAGAAAATTTTTTTTTTTGAGGGAAAAAAGCGACTCTGCAAAAATTAACCTTACACCCACTTCTTTGTGGAGGGAGATGGTAACTTTCAAATTTCAAATAGAAACTTATATTCTTTATTTTAGATTTGGATTCTGTATTTAAAAATACCTAAGTTTTATCCAATTTTTAGAATTAATTAAAAATTTTTTTTTGTTCTGAAATTCTTAAGTTACCCCCTTCTGCCCCTACGGGGTGGGTTGTGAGGTGAATTGTTGCAAAGTTGCCGCTTCCCCTTGAAAATAAAAAAATTTTTATCAGAAACACAACAATTTACCCCATACCTTCCCCCTAGAGGCGGGAGAGAGGTAATCAAAAAATTTCAAAAGCGAAACAAATTTTAAAATAAAAATAAAAATTTCCGGAAAAAACTTACGCACCTTTTAAAGGAGCATCTGAATCTAAAATAAGAAATATAGATTTCCATTTGAAGTTTCAATATGCTTGTTAATATATTAATATATTTTATTTATTCGAAGCTGACATACTTTTTTAGATTTGTTCTTTCAATTATTTTTTGATTGAAAATTTCATTATTTTGTTTTTGCACAAAAATTGATCGTTTTTAGTTAAAAATTCAACAATTTCGTCAGGAATTTATCTTTTTTGATAGAAAATTAATCTTCTTAGTCGAAAATTTAGTTACTACTTAGTTGAAAAATTAACTTTTTTGTTGAAAATTCATTGGATTATTCACAGATCCATCTCTCTGGTGAGAAATTCATCTACTTTTTCATATATATATTTTTTAACTACTTTTTAAAATAAAAATTCAACAATTTTGTTAAAAATTGATAAATCTTATTGTAAGTTTGTCTATTTGGGTAAAAAATTAATCTCAATTGAAAATTGAACTTTTTCTTTAAAAGCTTACTAAAAGAATTTAACTATTTGGTTAGAAATTTTTCATTTTGTAAATAATTTTTTTGACTGACTATTTCATTTTCCTATTTTTGGTTTAAAGTTCAACAATTTCTTTAAAAATTGATGTATTTTATTGTGAATTTATGTTTTTTGGTACAAAAAAATGATCTTATTGGTTAAAAGTTCAGTTACTAATTGGTTGAAACTTTAACTTCTTTGGTAAAAATTTTTTTTTCCTATATTTAAAAGTTGTTCTGTGCTATGAGGAACGTTATGTTACTCTGCTGCGAAACATAAAAACTTAGTAAGTGAGATTTGCCATAGAGGTTATTTTCCCATGCATGTATACCTAAAAATAGTCACAATGGCAAATGCCACTTACTACGTTTTTCGTTGGACAGCAGTTTAGATCTTCAGCCTTGGGACCCAGGTTTACAGCGGATTAGTTGGTTCTGCTTCCCCTGCGTCGTGAATGGCTACTAGTATAAGTGTGCGTTCGAGTCGCGAGGATTATCGCATGTGTTTAGATTATCGATGAGAAGAGTTATTATGCCGATAAGTTCCTGTCATCGTACACAATTTGGCTGGGGCTTATTTTTGTTTTATTTTTTAAGTTTATTCAATCTTTAAAAATATTAATAGAAAATTATAAACGTTTAAAATTTTATTTAATTTAACTTCCAGTTACATTTTCGAATAATATGACGTCCTCCTAATTAAGACTCCGGATTTTATAACCCCGCATAAAATTTGCCTGGCCGCTTCAGACCACTCGAGTTGGCCCCTGATAGCTTGAAAATCATTTTTCAAAAATTCAAAATTTCAACATATTACTTTGTCGGCAATTCAATAACGCATTTTTTTGTCGACCAAAAATTTATTTTTTACCTTTTTTGTAAAAATTTAAAAAACTAGATTTTCCAGAGAACAAAATTTACTACATTTTTTCACTTCAACTCGCTCCAGAAGACGAAGCTCTTAATATTTCCAAATAAAAATGTAAGAAATTATTCTTCTCACTAATCTGAAGATGATGTGCTGCTAAAAATTATTTAGTTTCATTTAATAAAAATGTCAAGACATCTTTTTGTGGAGCGTTATCAAAATAATGTAAGACAATTTCTAATCGCTTCGTTTATCGAGTGAATTTTGAGTAAGCCCGAACTTCCAGCGAAAGAAATGTTTATTGAGATAAACGATGCGTCGCGTCGTCAGGCCCCTGGACTGGAATCATTATAGTCAATTTTTTTTTGCAGCTTAATAAAATTAGAAATATTGAAGCATTTCATAAAACTAGCTCGACCAATACTTTGCTTGTGAAGATCTGCCAGTCCCTTAGAAGTCTTAAAGCAATTTTTCTCAGTCAACAATTCCAATAATTTTAAAAAATTTTTTACTTTGGCAGTGAAATTCATCAGGCTATCACTGCTTGGATTTAACAGACTTTTGAGATATTGAAACATATTCTTCACCCTATAAATATAAAAATAAGCGCAAAATAAGATTTGTATACCGTGCAAAACTTTATAAACAAGGTTAACATTTTTTAAAAACCTTTATCCAAAAAGACAAAACAATTCTTCTAGGATGCTCCTGGTGAACATAAACATATTTAGTCAAGCACAAAATTACTACAACTTTAACTGTAATTCTTATTTATTCTTTATAATCAATAGCTTATTTTTCTCCTTAAAAGATTCTTTAGAAATTTTTTTTTGTCTGGTTTGCATTCAAACAAAACTTCTTAAAAATTATACCACTAATTAGAAGAAAATTGTTTATCACGTATTTAATACTTTTTATAAAAATAGCATGGATAGAGTTTGTAAAAAATCTTAGAAAGAACATAATAAACCGGAATAGTATTTGAGAGACTAAATAAAAATTTCGGTTAATTTCTGAAGCGAAAATAAAACTAAAAACTTAGAACAACTACTTTTAAGTATATAATTACGTCTAAAAATATTCTTTCTATATTGAATTCAGATTTCTCTTACAAAATTTGTTAGACTTAGCAGTGTGACCAACTTTCTTGATTTCCTAAATTAAGTCAAAGATTGAGTAATGTGTTTCACTTTATACTGATAAATTCCCTATTATTTTGAGTGTATTACTCAATAAAAAATCCTGTTTCCTTTATTTCCAGTAGTTGTCAATAGTTTATACATATAAAATATGCCCTGAAGTTTACTAATGCAAATCTCTAGAAAAAAAAATAATAAAGAAAATAATATTTAAAATCAATCATTAATTTTTTAACACTTTCATAAGTATTTAAATTTTTATCTTTTTTAAGGATATACGTATAATACCTTGTTTTTGTTTGCTTTCCTAATATTCTTAGCCCAACTTTCTTTATTTATGGTCCTCTTTCTACCTCCAGTTGGAGTTTTTCTGGCAAAATCGATGACATTTACTTTTTTAATTATTCACTTTCAATATTTATAGATATATTTGCTTAGAAATCAAATTTAGTGTCCTTTGAAGTTTAAGAGACGTGTGATGCTTTCTTAGCTGATATTCAAAATAAATAAAAAATGCACACGTTTTTTATTTACATTCTGTTTCTCATAAGCACTCATTCTGAAGACATTGTTTACAAACATAGTTGTATTCTAGCAGGCGAATAACTGCGGATAACTGAAGTTATCACCTCTCACGCGCTCAATCAATGGTATTGAAATGCTCCTATTTTGTAAGCGATTGATCGCATTGAAGTAATACTTTTTAAAAAACTTCAATATATCCTAATAAAAAATTTTTCGCTTAAAGTAACGGCTTACTGAAAACTTCCTCGATAAACGAAGCGAATAAAAATGGTCTTACATTATTTTAATACCGCTTGACAAAAAAACTTATAACTTTTTTATTTAATAAAATCAAATAATTTTTAGTAGCACATCATTTTGAGAATAGTTTAAAAAATGAGTTTTTGAATTTTTATCTAAAAATATTTAGAACTTTGTTTTTTAGAGCCAGTTAAAGTGAAAATATTTACTAAATTTTGTTTTTTGAAAAACTCAGTTCAACTTTTTCGCCAGGAGAAAAAAATGCAATATGAACTTGGCGACAAAGTGATATGTTAAAGCGTTAAATTTTTCTAAGAATCATTTTCAAGCCATAAGGGGTTAACTCGAGCAGCCTGAAGCGGCCAGGTAAATTTTATGCGGGGTTATAAAATCCGAAATTTCAATCGTAGCTATTATTGCAACCTCAAACAATTAAAAATATGAATTTATCTGGCGCTATTATTTAGGAGTCATTAAAATTTGAATTTTTTTTTAATTTGCAGAAGTTTAGAAAATTAAAAAAGTGTTATCATCCTGGGGTCATTTATCTTTAAAGAAAAACGTGTCAACTAAGAATATATTTTTGATGGTTTTTTTATATGATGATTTGTGAATTCACAAAAATTATCAATTATTTAGACAATTTTCATAAACAATTTCAGAGGTTAACTATTTTTAGCTTTTCGATAAATCTTTGCTGCGATATTTTGTAAATTTAATAACTATAATTATGGCAACAATTTTCACATACAAATTCACCTTGATTCTTTCTTAAGATACTATGAAAATTTACAAAAATCATCAATCATTAAGTAATGTTAATAACAAAATTAAGGGCTAAAATATTTTTTTAGCGAACAGGGTGAATTTGTGTACAAAATCAACAAATATTGCCTTGACTCTCTTCTGAGATACTTTGCACATTTACAAGAATTATTAATTATTTAAGCAATTTTCATAAACAAATTTATTTTGACTTTTTCCTGAGATTCTATGAAAATTTAAAAGAACTGTTAATCATTTAAACAATTTTAATGAAAAAATTCAGAGTTAGTCTATATTTTAGCGAAAAAGCTGAATTTGTTCACGGAATCAATAAATATTGCCTTGACTCTTTTCTGCGATACTTTGCACATTTACTAGAATCATCAATTATTTAAACAATTTTTATAAGCAAATACAGTTTGGCTATTTTTTCAAAGAATAGGCTCACATTTCTTTACAGAATAAGAAAAGAATGTTTTTCTAATAAGTTTTTCCTACATTACATTATAAAGTTACTATAATTATTCATTAGTAATAATATTTTTATAAAGAAATTTCAGGATCAGCTGTTTTTTAACGCAAAAATTTGACTTTTGACAGATTTAACTAATAAAGTCTTTAAGGCTACTCTTTTTCATGGTGCTTTGCGAATTCCCAAGAACGATCGATTCTTTAAACAATTTTTATAGACAAAGTCCTAGTTTGTCTGTTTTTTTATGAATACGCTGAATTTGTTTGTCGAATCTACAAATATTGCCTTGACTCTTTTTTGCGATATTTTGCAACATGTACAAGAATTATTAATTATTGACACAATTTTCATAAACAAATTCAGTTTAGCTATTTTTTCAACGAATAGGCTTAATATCTTTACAGGATCAGCAAAGAATGTTTTCCCAATAACTTTTTCCTACATTACTTTGTAAAGTTACTATAATTATTCATTATTCAAACCATTTTCATGAACAAATTTCAAATTTGGCTATTTATAAACGTAAAGATTTGATTTTTCATAGATATCGCCTTGACTCTTTTATACAATACTTTTCAAAATTACAAAAATTATTATTCATTTAAAAATTTTAAAAAAAAATACAGAGTTAGACTATTTTTCAGTGAACAGGCTGATATTGTTCACGGAATCAATAAATATGTCCTTGACTCTTTCCTACGATCCTTTGCAAATTAACAAGAATTAATGTTATCATTTAAACAATTTTAATGAGAAAATTTAGAGTTAGACTATTTTTTTACGGGAAATTTCTTACGGGATCAACAAATATTGTCTTGACTCTTTCTAACGATACATTGCACATTTTCAGAAATTTTCATTTATTTGAACAATTTACATAAACAAATTTATTTTTGCTTTTTTTCCAACGAATAGCTTCACTTTCTTCACAAAATCAGCAAATAATGTTCTTCCAATAACTCTTTTTTTTACATTACTTTGTAAAATTACTATAATTTTTCATTAGTTAAATCTTTTTCATGAAGAAATTCCATGTTTGGATATTTTTTTACGCAAAGACATAAGACCTCTTCTGATCAATCAAAAAAATAGAAATTCTGAAAAGTTATCAAAAATGTAAACTTTGTTGTCAGATAAAAAATTAACTAAATTTTTTATTAAAAGTCCAGACACAAACTACTTCGAACTTTAAAAAGTTTTTGTTTAGAAAACGACGTCCATATTGGAAAAATATTGTAGGCTTAAAATTGAAACTTAAAGTGTATGATGCGATGGGTAAATATTAATCGTTTTGACTTAAATCTGGAGGATTTTCTATGCTTTAAAGCATTATCGCGATTGAAAGATTTCCAAAAAAATGTCTATATGAAGAACAGCCTTATAGACAAGAGATAGAAGCACGTAGAAAAGCAGGGGTTTAAATAAGATAGGCAAAAAGGCTTGAATAACAATAAAAAAGTAGGAAACAAAGGTCTGCTGAAAATGATGACTGAAAATGCACTGCTTCTCACTGAGAATAAGTGCATTTTCACTGATTAGAATTTAGAGGGACGATTATGAATCTGCAATGACAAAAAGATAGAGAAGAATAGACGATAATAGAAAAAGGATATAAGAGCTAAAATTAAAAGAGATATTATAAGAACTATATAAGCAAAGAGGTCGAAAAAGAAAAACGGGGAAATATGAGGAAGATGCAGGCATGCGGAAGAGGGAATTAAAAAAGATAAGCGTAAATCTGTATTGAAGAGGAGATAGAAAAACATAGGGGGGATAGACACAGATATAGCTGGATAAAAAAGAGATCAAATTAACAAATTCTGAATAAATAATTAAGAAAGAAATATGCAGGTGGAATGCGGATAGACAAGAGATAGGCTAGGCTGGCCATTAAAGATTATTTCTCATTAATTAGACAAAGGCTGTATTTAAAAGACACCAGAGATAAAAGAAAAATTTAGATAGGTCCATGTAGATAAAACCCTCTAGCTTGCTATTCAATATTATTTATTAATAGGATCTATTATTTTATACTAAGGCAGTTTTTATAATACTCGTATATTAAACAGTTTAGTAAGTAGCCATGCATAACTAATTTAAAAAAACGGATTTTTTATCTTTTGTTTGCTTACTTTACAGTTTTCACTATCTCAGAAATAAAATACGATTGATAGTAAGAGAACTTCTATATTTTTACTTTCGGCAGGAAAGAATTAGTCTACCAAATTGTGAAGAATTATTATTTTGTTTAGTTAAAGAGTTTTCAAAGCACTGTAAGCAATTAACGAATAAAAAAGACTGAAACCATTGAAAGAATAAGTTTTCTAGGTGATAATAGGAAAAAGAAACAAATTACTGATTGTAAAACATTTTCCGAAAAAAGTTGATATCAATATGTATTTTTGTGAGAATAAGTGAACATTAGTGAACAAACATTGAAACTAAATAACAATGTAGTGAAAATATGAAGAATTTAATCTATGAAATGGACAATAGGAGCGTACTCAATGATTTTCTCTTTGCGTACATATTCTATTATTATAAAATTTATTGCTTTTATAAAAATAAAATTTTCTAAAATATTCAACTTATTATGGTTTACACATTATAATTCAGGTTGGAAAAGTTTTACGCATCAGTAAGGTGGTTTATGCAAATTCGTACGATTACCGACATATGAACGAAGGAACGCGGAATCGTCATTTTTTGCATAAAATATCGTGTGTCACTAGGCAGCAGCTATAACCTTATTAATTATAAGAACAACTTTTTGATCTCAATTATGCAATCAAAATAAAAAGCATTCCAACGTTTCGAGCAACTGTATTTTCATAGGGTAATATATGCAATATGTATGTAATAAGAATTAAGAAGGGTAATACAAATTTTAAAGAGACAAAAACACATGTGCTTCTAAGGGTTCTATAAAATAATTTTACCCCTGCAATATATTTTTCCATGAGTTTTACTATGATTGAACATGTAACCAGTACTTTTTCACAACCACAAATATTGTTTTGCATCTTTCCCTTTTACTTCTTTATTTTGGGTTTTTATGTGTAAACATCTGAGAAAGCGATATGGATTTTTGTGCAATCTTTGTAAAATCTTTAAAAACTTAGTGAAATCATTTTAGCGTGAGTTTAGGAAATGTTTCAAATCTTCTCAAATCTTTGTGAAATCTTTTTATTATAAGTTAACATTTATCACAGATATTTACATATAAATCTGCCTTGAGTCGTAGTTTGTGATACATATATTGACTTCTTATTCGCCTTTTTTATCAGTTTGTACTTTTCGTTTTTCATTTTATGAAATATTCAAAATTCCAGGGTGATGGTACATTTTTCAGAATCAGAATTTTACACCAGAGCAGGTAGAAACATAGGTGTTAATACGCGCTGTCGTTTTATGTTGTTTTTCTAAAGTTAGATGGAAATGTTTATAGCTGTAAAATGATTTATAATATGTAACGTGAGAGGGCCCCGAAGTAAAGCCTTGCGTAATGACAGTTATTTAGGTAAAAAATTACTTTCATGGTATAAAAATGAAATTAATTTTCAAATAAAATTATTGCATGTTAAACAATAAGCCGCGAGCTTTTCGCGCGTATGTGGTTCCAGTGAATTTTATTGTAAATTCCTATTTTTTGGTAGAAAATTAATCCTATTGGTTGACAATATTGAACTTCAGTTTTAAAAATTCATTTTTAAATTTGAAGAGACATCTCTCTTGCTGAAAATTCACCTATTCTGTTAAGAATTGTATTTTTCATAACTTTTTAAAGTAAAAATTGAAAAATTCTATTTTTAATTGACAATTCAGCAATGTAGTGAAAAATGTTTATATTCCATTGTAAAGGACCCCGCAACAAATGTACAGTAAAATGGCCACCGGTGAAAAATTCTAAACAATTTTTTTTTGTATTTTCAAACCTGCAAAGCAATAATTCGAAGAAAAAAAGTAAGAAAAATGGCCAGTTTTTTTACAAACAATTGTCAAAGTTTCAATTTTTACATGTATTTTTAAAGAAAAATGCTGATTTTCGTGAAAAGATTTTTTTCTCCTAAACTAATACTTAGGTTTGGTTCAAACTTGCACATTTTGACTATCATTACTACCAAAACAAAAGCTTCATATCCAAGATCTAGAAAGATGAACGGTT
>JAUELO010000179.1:79686433-79696532 GCA_032357855.1 Amphibolips quercusostensackenii | reverse complement strand
GTCCCAAATTTTTTTACTATTCCAAACGCCATATTGGATTTGCAATCTTTGATACCGAAAATCTAACAACAGATTGGAATTCAGCGACCCTAAAAACCTGAGCGCGGATGATTGTACATATGATTTACATATTAAATGAAAGAATTAATTAATATCTGTGAACTTTTAAGAAGAAATCGTTTTATGTAGGACCCGTGAAAACACCTGATAGACTGATTGCTGTTTCATCAATCTATAATTTGAAATCACCTGATGTTTTAGTGCTATAGTTCGACAGATATTTACGCGAATAAGTAAAGCTCAAGATATAGCCTTTCTAACACGGTGTACAGGTTCCAGACGTATACAATTGATGTTCCAAACAGGACTTATTGCTCGCATTATTCTGAAATAGTGGACAAGAAAATAGTGTTTCGGTTTTAGCTTACCAGGAAACAATTCAGTGTGTAATGTCAAGTAATCGTTTATTGAATCAGCCAGCAATGTAGAAGTCTCCAGGTGAATAACGGGACTTACAATCATTTCTATTAGTCTTTTTATCACTGTTAACAAATTTCTGCATTTATTACCACGTGGTATTGAGTGACCGTTCAGAAGGCATAAACACCTGATGAGAGACAACATTTCTGATAAAAACATTATCAAACAATGATTTTTTATTTGTTTTTCCGATAGTTATTGTGGATTGTTCACGTGTCCTATTTTTCCGTAGAAGAAATGATCAATTCTTTTATTTAATTTAACAAAAGAGACAAGGTGTAGTACATTGATGATGACATTTTAAATCAAAGCTACGTCATATCAAAGTGTCTCTTCTATAAAATCGTGCATCACATTAACTGCTAGATTCTTTGTTACGTGAAAAACTGACACATCATGAAATACACATTCTTTGTTGATCCCGGACTGTGTGCTATTTTTTTCAAAAAGTTATTGGTAATTTTCACGTGTGCAAAGTTGACAGGCACTTTCTTTAAAAAAAGAATTTATATTATCATGCTGAATAAGGCAGAATCTACAAAAAAAGTTCGACATCAAACTTTCATTAAAACCCAGCTCTGAATGAAGACCCAGGTTCTCTCCTAAAAGTAATGTAAAAACAAATAAAACTTGTTTACTTCCCATCGGAGTTAAAACTGAAATTCCATGTTTTTGAGGAAATTTAATGTTGTCTACAAGTCTGTCAAATACTATATTGTTTTTAAAAGTTAGGATATCTCGAGTGTTGAATAACATGAAGAGAAAGTTATTTTGTACTTCAGATCAAAATTCCGGTGGTAAAACCAATATACTTGCATTACCTTTGCCGCATTTTCCAACCCCACTGTGACTCCCCGACGCATTGTTATTTTCATAATCGTTGAAAAAAACCTTGTACGTAAAAATGATGTTTTTGCTATATTCGGCTACCTTTTCTTTCCATAAGTATCCTTGTATAATATTTGTCATTACGTTTGATAATTTACTAACTTTATTTTGATACGTTATAGCTTGGTCAAGAATGCCTGGCAACTAAAAACCTTTTTTTAAACTTCTTTTAATAGTATAAATTTGCCTAATACGGGTACTTTCTTAATTATGTTGACACCGTTTTTTTCTTTAACTATTTCCTTTTCGCCAAAAAAAATTTTTTGTAATTATGAAAGTATTACTAGTTTTGAATTAAAAAGAACGTTGAGCTTTTATTTTGCATGTTCTCAAAAGAATTAGAAAATTTGTTTAACATTTAAACAATGTCATTCCGAGAAACAGAATTGTTTTGCACATTATTCAAAAGACTATTTATCTCGTTTGTCACTGTAATGAGCGTGCTTTTTATCAAGAGAGATGTGTCGTGGACGATTTCGTCAACTCTTGTACGCTAAACATCTTTATATTCATATAATTCTGCAATAAAAAGTGACTTCTCTGGCAACCTTACCCAACTGAAGCATCTTTTGATGGCACTTAATTTAATTCGGTATAGAAAATTGCCTGATCTGAAAGCAGTTCTTTATCAGAATTAGTTTCATCATTATTATTATGATCTGCACCTTGAAAATATCAATGCATTAGGAAATCATGAATAAATGACGTTTGTAAAGTTACTTCTTCATTACTTTGTATTCCAGGAGAAAAGATATAGACAATTTCTGCCTTATTGAATCATCAACACGTTTGTCAACTTCTTTAACAGCATGTTTCGCTTTCCTATGTTTTTATAAGAATTATACAAAGAATGACTTCTGCTGCAATCTTCTTCAGTACACACAAAATTTTTCAAAGAAGAGTGCACCAACGCAACGTGGCTTAAAAATAGTACGTTATTGAAAAATGTAGCGTCACATGCAAAGTAGTTTACCTAATACTCAATACAAAGTAAAACATGCATGTTTAACTTGATAAAACACAATAATTCAAAAGACTGAAAGGCAAAAGCTGAAACTATTTCTTTAGATTAGCGAAATGTAAAACTAAAAATTATTGGTTTAATCTACAAGGCGTTTGATTTCACCCTGGTGGTCTCAATGTTGAACTGTTAGTCTTTTGCCATTAGTCTTTTGTAAATCGCTGATTGGATGAAAAGCTAGATAGGCTCAAAATGACGCGGGTATAAGCAATCGAAAACAAAAAATATTTTTAAATTCAAATCAATCGCATAGAGCATCGATCTTGCTGTGTACTTCACTTCATCTGCGATGACGTTAATGCCCTGTATATCCAGCAGGGGTCCGATAATCACCCTCAATGGCTGAAGCTTTAAATTTGAAATTTCTGAACTCGTTCGTAGGCTAGGTAATGATGTTTCTAACTCTGCGGCGTCCTAGGTGGAAGAAGAAATTAATATTGTGAAATACATGATTTTAAAGTAAATTAATAGAATTTTATGTTCATAACATTTTTTAATAAATAGAAACAACACAAGACTCTTTTTTTGAATACCAAAAAAATCTCCTTTAAATTTGGCCGAAATCAATTGATATTTTGGGGCCGCGCAAAGACCATGAAGGTTACCGTTGACTTGATCATGGGAAAAAGTCAGATTTTTGTACGGCTAATATTCAAACGCGATGATATGATACCAATAATTCCGAATTTCAGTACATTGTTCATAATTCGTCAGAAAATAAGAATCAATTTTAAATTTTAAGGGTAAATAACTTTGAGCCTCTCTTATATGTGTACTCAAAGAAAACCCCATAAGTGTCAAATTCGAATTTTCCGTCATATTGCAGTTTATTAACGCTTTTTGAAAGTTCTTTTTTCATAACTAATAATGCAAGTCGAAATTAAAATATATAGTTTAAAATTATCCTCAATTAGTCGTGTAAGAGATACAAATTTCTTTGCTCCTTAACACTTAATTTTTGAATATTTGCATCATTCTCCTGAGATGATTAATTTTTTCTTTTCTTTTTATCGGTCGTTGTAACGTAGTGCAATAAGTAGTACAAGAGTATATCTTGTTTTCCTGAAACGCAAGCTTTTTTTAAAAACAAGCTATATTGATAATTAGATATTTCTTCAAGAAATAGACTGTACATACTACTCTCTGTAGTTAATAACAAAACAT
This sequence comes from Amphibolips quercusostensackenii, assembly GCA_032357855.1. Taxonomy (NCBI): domain Eukaryota; kingdom Metazoa; phylum Arthropoda; class Insecta; order Hymenoptera; family Cynipidae; genus Amphibolips; species Amphibolips quercusostensackenii. The sequence goes on along the minus strand of JAUELO010000179.1, from coordinate 79,692,979 downwards.
ATGGCGCATCATCTTTAGTGACTGATTTGGCAGATTTTAAAAGGCTAATAAGGCAGTTTCTAATTTTAGGACATTTATCTTCTAACTTTGATTGATGCTCTTTATATCGATATTAAAAGTCAAGGTTGATCTACCGATTTGCAAACCTATATTTCATATATAGTAGACTATTTCATGTATAGTATTTTAGTTGTTAAAAGTAATGCAATAAAAAAATATTTTCTAATTCTTGTCCTAGTTGGTCGAGTCTCAATGATTCAAGACTGAGCATTTCCTTAAAAACAGACAAAATCTGCTGGCATCAAATCTGCTTCCTCACTTGGCTCGTCCGTTGTATTGCTTTCTTGACATCCAGGAAGGGTTCTGAATGATTTGTTAAGAAGTGTAGGTCGTTCGTAAGAGAATCTGCAGAACAAGTTTCTCACATGAGTAATTAACAAACAATAAATGAATACTAACTTCGTAAGTTAAATACTAGTACCAACAGTGAAAGATAAATGAAAATTGAATAAATAAAATTTAACTTCATTTGCTGATGGGTTGCTGGTTATCCCTTAATTTTTTATTCTGTTTAGATTCTCAGTAAATTTTTTTTTCTCTCAATATCCTTCAAAAATAATGTATATGATCAATTAATTTGACACTGGCTGCTAGTCAATTTCCATTATCTGTGCAAAACGGAATGAAATACGAGGCAGCCGATTGTCCGGGGAATACCGCTGCAATCTCGGCAGCCAAATCAAAAAGACGACTTTTAAGAATTCTGAGAGAAATTAAAAAAAAAATAAACAATTAGTAAAATAAATTCTTGTTTTTACGTGATGATAGATACTTTACGTTACAAATGTTTAAAGAATAATGATAAAAATCTATTATTTGTAATGAAAAAGATACGTACTTCCAAGCTTCAAGCACCTGGCCACGTTTTAAATGTCTCAGGACCTGATCTTTCTTTCTATTTATAATGACGTGCACCAAATCTTTGGACGTTTTCCACAATAATTTTTCTTTATTGTTTTCATACGAACTTTGGATTCTTTTTCCTTCCGAGCATTCAGTTGTTCACAATACCTTTCCTATTTTACAACAAAAAATAATTTTTAATCAGTGTCATTAATTTTTGTAAAATTAGCAGATTTTTTTCATTTTTCACTAAAGTGAAGCATGATGATGCACGAAGTTCGTGTACGGAGAAATGTCGTTTTCAATTTAAATAGACATCTTGAAGGAGATCAATCTTTAGCTCACCAAAATGTACTTAACCGATGGCCTTTTGTGAAAATCTTTGCTAAAAAAGGGCGTTGATTTAGTGATGTCCGTTCTGCTGTATTTTATAGTAGCAGAGCTAAAAAAAGGTTATTAATTATTTAAAAAATGTATAGGGTCTCTACAAATTTTTTTATTCGGCAGTTATTTTCTTACAGGGTAATAATACTGTCGATTTCAAGATTGATTTGGTTGCAGAACGTTATAAGGTGATGAACTATTTTGAGAAAATTGAGATCGAGGTATAAGTAGTCTATCATTTCAATGAGGATACCTAAATTCCTTTTGAAAAGATTGCAAAGCACTAGGTGGTAAAATCACTGATAATCGTGATCCCGGATGTCCTTGGTGATGAAGTTAATATTGATACCCCAATTTTCCTGAATCTAGTTCTGATGCAACAGATGGAGATACCTGAGATTGTGTTGGCGTTGGATATTCTGATTCATTATGTGCATTATATATATATATCCTGCACTTGCACCTACAGTGCTGTATAGTAGCAAGACATGGACCTACTAAGAAACTAATAAGAGTAAAGCTAATGCGGTTGGCATGCAATTTATGCGCAATGTCTGATGTGAGACGCTAATGAACAAAGTCAGTAATGACTGATAAAACAAGTATATCACACTAAAGTAAATAGTAGCTACCCACAATCAGAGCTAGAAAAGAATAATAGGAATGAGTAAAAAAGACCCTATATCATAAAGATATTACAAGCCATAAAAACACAAAAGGTTACATGTGTGATTAGAGTCCAGAGTATAGGCTTTATTTTATCAGGAATACCATTTTTTGCTACAAAATTTATTTAATTATATGTATTTTATTTAAAGTGTAATTAACCTTTCAAAATTCAATAAAGAGATTTTATTACAGTTTTGAACCGTACAAAATATACTATTTTTTGACCATCAGTAAATCCTCAACTCGGGGATTTTTCAACTATGATGAAAATTTGTAAGTGAATCTTGATTGGATTTCTAGAGTTTCTATATTTATTAAATTTAACAAAACAAAATAGTTAGGGTATAAAATAATTAGAATAGAATTTACATTGTTGATTGCAATTTATTGATCAAGATACAGCTTAACTCGAATTATATAAAATTGCTAATGATAATCAGAGACGTTAAGTTACGTTTGAATTGCAACATTAATCATAAAATGATTTCAATGCTATGATCATTACACGGAGAAAATAAGTCATCGAAACTTTTCTTTACTGAGATCGACAGTCAAGGAAAGTTCCAATGACTAATTTTTGCATGTAAATTTAAAAAATACTAAATAAAGTTAAAGATATATGCCCGTTTAAAGCGATAATCCTACAGAATTCTTTACCCTATAACTTGTATTGATTGGGCGGCGGATACCTATTGGAATATCTATAATTTCTTGTCGGGTCAATGGGGTAACTCTACCGCTTTCCATATTAATTTTTACACGTTTTATAAGGCGATTAACATATTTATATATTCCAGCAAGATAATTGTGAGACTCCAATATTGCACATACGTTACCATCGAATGTTGATAATACAATTTGTTCTTCAGTTGGCATAGGCCCGTACGTCTGCCAGAATGATCTTAGTTTCATTCGCTTATCGTCCGGAAAAGTGTACCTTCGAAGTTCAAATATCCGGTGTGGATTTGTGCGTGAAGTAAGCCAAATAAATGAAAGTTGTTCAAGTCCACATCCATAACCGTCAGATGAAGGAAGCCTAGTAGGAGGAGTAATGGACGATGCAGCAAGTGACCTGGACCGATCACGATGAGCATGGTCGGTAGGAGAATGTGACCTCTCAGGAGAATGGTTTCTTTTAGAAGAAGAAGAGGAAGGTCGGCCACGAGGAACACCAGTAATGGGGTCACGATTAGGTACAATTTCAAATGGCTCACTTAACTCTGTAACAAGGAGTAAAGAATTACATTTTTTATCTTCAGCATTTCATGCGCAGAAAAGCAATGATCCTTCAGACATTTGGGAAAAGCTAAACATTATTCTAGTTGGGTTTAAAGCTACTTTGTGTGTTTCTTGAATATGTTAGATAACACGTTTTAAAGTCTCCGGTTAGCCTTTGAAAGGATACCCAAAGTTGAGTAAAAGTAGCGATTGCTTGGGGGAAATTTAAAAGGGAACAGAACGTGAAAAAGAAGTGACTTGTTTAAAGTCAAATACCCAAAAAAGAAAAAAAGAATTATTAGGTGTCGTGCAGTTGTTAGAATGTTGAATAAAAAATGAGTACAATGACAAAGTAGGAGCCTTCCCTGTTCCCAAAGTCTTGTGGGGAAGAAGCTGATTAATTTCACGTACAATAATGTACATACAATGTTTCAAAATGGGAACTTTTTTGCCACTACCAGCAAATCATCTATTTTCCTACTAAAAATACGACATACACAATTTTTGTAAATTCTTAAGCCCATGTTATAAATTTTGGAAGTTTTGAAAACTTTTTGGATCCAGTAAAACTATGTTTGAAAGTTTTTAAATTTTTTTAGTGAGCTTCTGCTTCTGAGAAAAAAAATTGAAGGGCCCACGTTTTAGAAAATTAAGTTTTTAATTTTCATATACCACTTCAATCAGTAATTGAATTGCCTCCTATTTCACTCATTTTTTTCAAATTTAAATGGGGACTTTTACGAGCGTATATTCATAAAAACACTAGGAAATTCCTTTTTTATTCCAGGTACTAATCTATTAACATACTTTTCTTGCAAATTGTTTTCGTGAGTAATGTAAGGGTAAATAAATTAGGTGTGTAAATTATTCTTATTTTTTCCTTTGAAACAATGACGTGTACCATACAATTTTGCTTCGCAATTTTGTTATCTTGTTTCAAATATTGCACAATCGCGTTCTTTACTGAACATTTTTATTTGATACGAATCCTTTTTTTATTGCGTACTTTTATTTAATATTTCTAATTTATTTCGTGAAGGGAAACATTTACTTGTATGTCAAACTTCAACTTAAATAAATCAAAATTAGGCTCACCAGTAAATCGAAATTCTAAGAAATAGATTTTATGGTTTTATTTTCGGTGAAATGAAATTTTGAAAATATTCATGGGCCCCAAAAAATTAACATTGCAAAAAAAAAACTTATTTATATTTGAATTATTTTTAATAAAGAATAAATATACTGCGATCAAAAAGAAACTTAAAGTATAGATATTATTATATTTACCAATAGGATGAGGAAGAATCGCAAACATGAAATATAGTCTAATAATCAGGATCTTCATCTTTTTTTAACAAAAAAAATATACTCCTGTTAAATTTCGGTAAAGGTCTAGCTAATGAATATTCTAGAAAGCTTGTCAGTTTAAACTTCATATAACTGTAGTCGCTATCTCAACTGTCCATATAAATTATTTGTATTTGTGTACGCCGTTTCTCCCAATTTGACTTGGGAAGATAAGATAAGGAGGCCTTTCAGAAAATAAATAAAGACTTTTAAGGTAGGGCGTTGTAACGTATTTCTTAAAAGCTTTTCAAATTTATGACATTATTATTAAATATTTAGAAGGACGAAAATTATTACCGCGCAATAGAAAGATCAGTTAGATGACATCTGTGCTTTTTTTGAAAGATATCATTTTTAATTGACCCAAGAATCATGATTGTGAAGATTTTTTCATTGGCATTAGGGTAGATGATACTTTTTTCTGTTCTGCAATACATTTTGTAAAAAACATATTACTTCAAATAAAATAAAAATTAGATTTTTTATTTTTCGTCCCGGACTGACTTACTGGACTCGTCAGTAAGGCTATGTTAATCATTCCTACCTTATACATTTTAATCTACCTAAATGCATCATAATATATATATTTTTTTAAATTAAGTTAGTTTTTAAATTTTCAAAGTTAATAATAAGGCGCATTTTAACCACGGATAGGGAATAAACTCAATACAATTGATATAAATTTCAATTTTACTTTTTTTTTAATCACAACATAATTTTTTTAATGTTGTTCCGGACACGGATAAAGACAAAAACTTGATTTGAAATATCAGCCATTTCGTGCATGCATTGTAAAACTAAAGTTGAAATTAAGTGGCCACACATTGCTCCATCCCATAAAATAATTTTCATCCACTTATTTGTTTATAACAAATTCAATAATTTGTTCAACTTCTTCTGTTCTACTAAATAAAATTTTCTATTTGTTTCATTGATTCTAAATCTTTTGAAATGAATCTGAATATTTTAAAACGAACGGTATTCTTTAAATGTCACTTGTCATTTTGTGCATGAAAAAAAAAGTATTTAAATTTTTTTGTTCTAATTTAAACTATGTTTGCAGCATTTTATTAATTTTTATTAAAAATAATTGTTATTTGATAATAAATATGAATTTCTCTCTCGAAAATCAGTAGCAAACATACTCCAATAATTGCAGGGCTTGTCTCTATATTTGAAATGTATCTTGAAACAAATAAATTCAGATGTCGAAAAGTCAAATCAGTTATTTAGAACCCAAAAAGGTCATTAAAGAAAAAATTTGTATAACACTCAAAGCCCTATATCTTTGCCATTTTTTAGAATTTTCGAAAAATATTTAGAAAGCCTTTTTACCACCAATCAATCATATATCCTGAATTACAGCTGAATCCCATTTCGACTCGAAAACTCCCGTTGTCAGATGACGTGGACGCGACAAACTTTAACTAATATATAATCCAAAACTGAGGTACCGCTATCGCAAATATTCCAATTTCCTTTTTTGGCAGTCCTGATTCTTCAAATTAATATTCCTAAGCCCCCTTCCTTACGAATCGCTGGTAATTTCTTCCTCTTTGTAATTTACTACTTCATCATTTGAGTTTCTATCCCATCAAGCTTTTATCTTTTCTATATCTTCCTGTCGAACTTTTGTTCATTTCCATGTCTCCTTGTCCAACTTACATGATTTAAAAGCGTCTCTCTTCTTGTTCAATTCTTATCATGTCTCCTAGTCCAGGTTACCTCATTTCCATGTCTTCCGTCTTTCTTGCATCTTGTCCATCACAGAAAAAACAGAAGTGAATTTTTGTGGCATGTAATTTTTCAGCAGATAAAGTTGAATTTTTTTCCATCGAAACGAAACAGGATTGAATAGAGTTGACATGGTTACAATTTCCCACGTGGTGGGTAAATCTTAACACATAAGGTTAATTTTTGTTACAGGAAAGATTACTCTGAAATCGCTGTAAAGATTACATTTTGTTTCTTCTGTGATGTCTTTCTGTTCCTCCTCCCTCATTTCTACCTGTCCCCGTCAGCCAT
>JAUELO010000179.1:79085655-79098008 GCA_032357855.1 Amphibolips quercusostensackenii | reverse complement strand
GTAGTTGTGAAGATCTTATACAGTGTGTTCAGACAAGTGATTGGCCTGTAATTCTTTGGATCAGCCAAGTTGCACATCTTCTGCAGATGTATTGGGAAATATTGAGTGCAGAGCGTCCAGAAGTGGTAACTAGTCTGCCGCAAGCATAGTCGATTTCCCAACAGAACGCTATAAACTGTACTTCGATTAAGACGTCGTCCTCCGACAACAGAGGCACGATGCATAGATTTCTATTATTGGTGCTAGAAAGTACAGTAATTTATGTTTTATATTCTTTTTTAATAAAACGCACTTTTTAGGAGACAATCTAGTTTTTTATTAATGCAAAGATTGACGTACTTAAATTGTAGGTAATAACTTACGAATTGTTTACAATAAGTTCAACATATTAAATGTTGAGGTTCTATACAGGAGAGGTCAAATTTTTTAATGATTAGTGTGTAGTTTTACATTCCTTTCCGCGTCTTCTGCATCTATTCCTAAAATTTGGTAATCATTAAACAATTCGTGCACTAAATATCGAACTCTTTAATCTCATTTATATTTTAAAAAAACGAATGCTTACAATTTGTAACACTTAAATGTTATGTTAAGATTTTTAAACCAAAAATTAATGTTTAAAAAAAATGGTTTTGAACGAAATTAACGTAAACCACTATTCAAATGGCTTACTGTCCGAAAAACCTTTGTATTTTCTTGGGATTTCGTCCAAGTAACCGGAAAAATCGATCTGTGCCAGGCGTAACCTTATGCTTAAACCTAGCTCAAACTACAGAATCAGGTTCGCCTAAACCTCTCAATAGCATTATGTAGTTAAAAAATCAAACGAGAATGGTTGAAGAACTTCAAATGCAGTATTGATCATAATGAAGAACAAAGTATCAAGTCTCATAATATGATTTACCACACACGGAGAAAAGTTACTAGTCAGGCTAATTATATCTGAGCTTTAACTATGGGACACCCTAGATGGTGTGGCGTACCATCTGTGTGTAGAGCTTATGGCTGTAGTAGAAATAATGAGGGTTTCTATTGCCTATTTTCAGAAGTCTACTTACCTGAGTCACTAAATAAAATGCGCTTGATCACTTGGTTATTTAAATTTATTCAGTCTTTGTATAAATGTATGAGCACTAGTGAACGCGCGCTTGTCGTTCCAGCTACAGCTACCAGCTGTCTAGCGGAAGTGAGAGTTCAATATGGCTGACATACATACTTTGGAATATGGACGCCGTTAAGGACTTTACGATATGGCTACCGTTGATAGACCTAGCAATATGGCCGTCTAGTGATAGCTGTGTCATAGACTTGGAGTCCTCATAGATAGGAGACTAGCTAATACTTATGCGCATGTACTACGTCCCTATATGTGAAGTGTCATAATTTTACGGTTAGCTTCACTATGGCGAAGTGTATGGTTGACTGTCCTTGAGGTCAAACCTGATCATACCAAGAATTTCAGCTTGAATATCTGGGATTGTTAATTTAATCATATCAGAGTGTCAACTTTATTATATGTTGTTCTTCTCTTACCTACATATATATTTATAAGTGTTAAAGAGACAAAAGAAGGAAGTTTTAATTAATAAATAAAACCTAAAAAATATAAAAATTTATATGAAATCCATTAAGTCTGAAAGCATCCTTATTATTTTTAAGAGTAAGATGCCTGAGACATGATTGCATATGCACAAAAACTTTGATAATATATTACTTGGAGCACGAAAGGCTAAGGAAACGGCGTCACTACACTAAGTTAAATCAATTTTGACACTGGGAAATTCAGAGAACAATATAAATGCGTACTAAAAATCTGGCAGTCTTGTATCTTTATTAACAGACTACGAAATTTTGAGCACCTTTTCGAGAAAAAATCTTAAAAATGAACACTGATTGATTAATGACGCCTTTGTCCTTTATTCTTCGAAAGTATCAAATTTGATGTTCAAAATGAAAACGAAAACCACTTAATCTACTTTTCATCATGTGCTACATATTTTATCCACTCTTTACACATGTTTTAATTATCAACAAGCGGTTAACCCTTCAAAATCCGAATTATGGGGTTTGATCGCGTTTTTGGGTACTAAAGTTCTTAGTGGATCTTAAAGAGTCAAACAGATTAAAAATATTGTGTAAGGCGGCAAACGTGACGCTGAAGGAAAAGTGCCCGTTTTGCTGCCATGAAGACCCGTGTTTGATTCCCGGTAGCGCTGCTTTCTTCTAGCAAGATTTTTTTCGTTTTAGCTTTAAATATGATATTAATGTCTAACTGTGTGCATAATATATATAAAACAATTAATGAGAATTTATTTTTATTTTACTGTTTCGACCAATATTAAATTTTACAATCAAAAGTTTTTCGCGTCTTTTTCAAATAGTAGCTAAAGTTTCTTCATTTTCACTATGATATCATGACATTTTTTTCATCATAATATCACAAAAGTTAATGAAATTCTGCGTCTAATGAACCCAAGTTAAAGACAAAATATCAGTTTATTGAGATATTTTTATAATTCTTTTTTCCAGATTAGAGTTTTTTAAACCATCTGATAAGTACAATCATTTTTTTTTTAATATTGTGAATTTTCGCACGGAGATTGATCTTAGGGTAAAATATAGGAAAATAATTCAAAAAATATCTTCCTAATTTAGGAAAATACTATGAGGAGTTACTTTAAAATAAACCTAAGAGCTTAAAAATATATTAATTATTTCTAGAATCATTTCAATTTTTCGAAAACATCCAAATTTGACTTTTTTTAAATATATAATTAAAAAGTTGACATATTATCTTAAACTCTGACTTATTGGAGGCAGAATTTTGTTACCTTCTGTGCTGTTATCAGGCAAATAAGTTTATGTTAATATTGTAAAAATAATGTAACTTTAGCAATAAGTCAAGATGTAGGTATGTAGGTCATTTCCACCGATAGAATAAAACGCATAGTTTGTCATCTGTATGCCTGTCTGTAGACTGTAATCTGTACATACTTAGGATGACCTAAAAATCGCTCGCAATGTTCGTCATCTTTTGAAATCATGTGAAATCTTTGAAATCGTGGAATCTGGTGTATAGTCCAATCAAGTTAGAAGAAAAGACTCAAAATACAGGAACTTGAAGATACCGGAATTTTTTTTACCCAAAACATTCAGATAGATCTACAATTGAGGCTCAGAAACCACTAAGAAAATTAGAGTAGACACTATTGTTATTAACAAACAGCTAAAAAGCATATAAATAACAAATATCTTCCATATTGAAAATTTAAAATTGTCAGGGTGGAAGGGAGGGGCTGAGTTAATTTTTCAAACAATAATATTTTTAAAAGTTACACTTTTAGTAGGTTCTCATTCTGACAATCTGCTAAGGGACAGTGCTTCCTCTAGAAAATGTATTTGTCGGATTAAAAATCTTGCCCTTTTTCGGAAAATGTGTATAATCTAGAAAATAGCGAAAGCCCAACAATGATGTCCCTTTTTTTGAAAATCGATTTTCTATCTGCAATGGATTCCTTGTGAACATATACTGTAATAACAATGTCCATAACGGTCATAATAGCAAATAAAGAAAAATGCAAATAAATAAAATGGATGATTAATAAAATCAAAAAATACAAATAACGTAAAATAAAAAAATAATCATATCAAAAATATAATATCAAATCAAATATATACACACACATTTATACGTATATATATATATATATATATATATATATAAATGTGTGTTTGTGCATATGTATATATACTTTCTTAAACAAATGATTATATAAATTGTGATATCTATTTAAACAAATTTTTGTGATACATTTGGTACTTAAAACTGACTTCAATGAAGTGTAAATAATTAATATCTCCGAAGGACAACCTTGATGGGTATTATCTATCAGATAGCGATTGTAGCATCTATTATATAATGTTAGAGAGCGCAAAAATCGTCATTAGTTTCAGTGTTAGTCAAATTCTTCAATAACATATTGATACGTTTTTCCTTTTATCATAAAAAATGAAGATTTCCTATACTATGGTCATATCCTTGGCAATCATCTTTAATTCTATTGGTAAATATAATAATATTATATATGTGTGATTTGTAACACATTTTTTTTAAGCCTTACTTAAATCAGAATTTATGCAATTCAATATGAATTTTATATACGGGCATTGCCATAAAAAAGCGGACAAAATTTCCATGCGTCACGTCACATTAATTCATATTTAAAAAACGCACTATTCTTGTAATCGAGATATTGTTATATTATTATTTTTACCAGTGACTATAAGCTTCCAAAACTTCTACTCTTTTCTTAGTTTTAACAAGCAGTGCCTTTTTCAATATAAATTAATGTGACGTGACGCACGCGAATTATGTCGACGGGTTGGAGATTTAATTTTTTTAACTTATGGATGCGCATCCCTGCAAAGTTGCACTCTCACTATTCCAAGTTCAAAAAATTCTTCAGTATGCATAGTAGCCCTTTAATAGTGCTATAGTTTTTGTTAGCTTTCATCAATAGTTATGACATTTAAATAGTCTAACTCACTTTTCAAGAATGCAGGACTAACCTAACATGCAATCCTTCCCCAATTTTGAAAAAATATACTTTTTTCATGTTCTGCGTAAATTTAGCATAGGTCTGGAGTTGATGATGCTTCTGAGATGCATTTCCGGCAAATTTAACTCAAAAATTTTTTTTTTTAAATAGCCGGCACTACAAAAAATCAATTATTTCCCATGATCCCTTACTTTTAAAAGAGTCACTAAGTTTTGATGAATTACTCGTTTAACGTTCCAAGAGTTCTAATCTCAGTTTACTTTGAAGTCAAATTAAAAAAAAAACAGGAGTTCAAAAAATGTCTTTTTTTTTTAAGTTTTCAAGTTTTGAGGCTTTGAAGAGTTCAGATTAAAATTCTACCCCCCGAGGATGTTTCTGACGCTTAATACGTCAAAAACTCAGTTTTTGAAAATGGATTGCTAGCTTCAAATGTGCTTTATGGCTATGTTTACGTTTTTGCAACGAAAATTGGTATAAAAAAAAATAATCCATTTTTGAGGAAATCTGAAAATTTCATCATTTTAAGTTTTCGTTGGGCTTTTTTACCGAGATTCGTTACATTGGGAGCAACTGCTATCTATGAAAATGACACTGACTCCCAGTAGAGTCGCGGTGAATCACACCTATGGACACGTCTAACGACCCACAGTGGAATGAAATAAAAAAACGATGTTCATAATAACTTGTAGCTGGCGATTCTTAGCCGATTTTGGATTTTCTAGACAAAAATTTAGCATTAAATTTTGTAGCAATTTATGTGACCTGATTTTTAAATTTTTTAGTTAATTGTCAGAAACAAATTAACTTAACAAATAGTCTACACTATGAATTCTTTGTTTGCAAAATAAATGCCCAGCGTGGAGATTTAAAGGCAGAAAGAAATTGTTTTTCTTCTTATTTTTCACAAATTATGTAGCTAGTGATGCTAAATGATGAAAAATTATCGTTTGATATTTTTTATAGATTTATGAACAAATTATATAAACAAATGTACAGTGAGGATATTTGAAGGCCAAAAGAAATCCCTTTTTCTTCAAAATTTTCTCAAATTATGTCGCCGTTGATGTTAAGTGATGAAAAATTATCAGCTGATATTTTTTATTAATTTTATGAGCAAACTATATAATTAAATTTATAATTTGTTCATTAAGAGGTCAAAAAAATTCTTTTTTTCCTAATTTTTTTCAAATGATGTCGCCAGTGAGGTTTATTGATGTAAAATTATTATCCAATATTTTTCATAAATTTTGTAAACAAATTATATAAACGAATACCTAGTGTGGATGTTTAAAGGCAGAAAACATTCGTTTTTTTCGCAGCTACCCTCAAAGCATGTTCCCAGTGATGTTATTATTTGGTAATTGTTATTTCTTTCAATTTTTGTAATGTACTAGTCTTAGGAATTGTTAAAGATAAAAATCTTAAATATACCAAGTGCGCGTCAGAGGATGTCGATGATCTGTAAATCAAATCCATGTTTTTTGCTAGTCGGCTGCATTTTCTTGAATAAAACTCACTAAATCTTTTGAAATCCTTGTTTCTTGACTCTTGGGCTTCTTTTGATAAGAAACCAATAGGAATTAGAGACCATTCGATGATCTTTGCAACATAGAAGTGAATCGTATATACAGATTATAGCATATAGAACCAATTGTAGAGCTCGACAAAAAGTTTTGCGGTTTGCATAGCGTACAATTCATATTTTGCAAAATTGATTTTGCGACTACACTAAAGAACTTGCAAAATAATGCTTAGTCTTTGGATAAAACAAGCATTAACGTCTGTAATCTCCGATGTTAGTTCAGGATCCCGGGAAATTCTTCGATCTGTATTTCCATCGCTGGAAGTTTCTACACCATGTTTAGGCACGTCTATTATCAAACCCATTTCTTTCCGGCAACCTTTTTAAATCCTCTTGTTTGCAGCTTACATGAAGGCCTTTTGTTTTAGTGTTTCTTTTGCTAATTTCAAAAATCTAAGCAATGAGCTTAATTAAAAATAAGACTCATGCAACGTATGTTAGCATGAAGGAGTGAAATACCAAGCCCATAATCCTGTGCAATGACATGTTCCTGCATGACACTAATTAAGTCGTTTATTTCAGAAGGATTTGCTTTGCATAAATGGCAAGTTGCAACACTCGGTGTTTTAGTAATATTCTGAGCTGCTTTTCCATCTAACATATTTAATAACATTTCTTGCTTTACCTGAGATCTAAGCTTGCCAAATGAAATTTTTGTTGGCAAGAGTCCATTTATTTCGTCTCTTATTCGATCCATCTCAAACCTGGTAAGTTTCGGTGTTTCTTTAGCGTATTGAAAAGATATTAGGACGCACAATTTTTTAGATTAAGGGTGAAGATTCTTCTCAATTTCCTCAGATTCTGACACAAGTCTAATAGGTACTATCGGAACTATGAAAATATTTTTCATCGGCTTGCATACCATCTGAAAGCTTTTGTGTGTATGGACTTTGGTCTAATGCTCCATCACAACCAAACTTTAAGAAAAGTGTCATTGGTTTGACAAGTTCCTCAATTGTAGAGGTCTTAATACTCGAAATCTGTAGTAAACGTTTTACTGTGTAATCTAGTGGTGGTTTTAATTTGATAGTAACACTCTCATCAAAAACAGTGATTGTAGAGGCAGGAGGATAACATTTTTTTTTGCTTCTGAGAGCTTTTTATACAAGACATAAATGTCGGTATTTTCAGCATTTGCTTGTTATCAAATAATCTCATATTGATGTTTCGATAGTTTGGCGTCTTCAATAAGTGCAAGAGCTTCGTCATCGGTGAATCTAATTATATTTGATTCAATCACATCTTCTTCTGCGTAGTCTAAAAGTCGATTTATTTGGTTTGCTAATTGTATTTTTCCAACAGCTCGTGGATTACTAAGAAATTCCATTTGAATTTGAAGCTCTGAATAAGGTTTCTGAAGTGCTTGAACCTTTTTTTTTAGACGACTGAGAAGAGTTTTTAAAATTTTCTCGAGAACGTTTTCCGCTTAGCAGCTATTTATTGTATCATCTTTCAAAAGTGTCTATGTTGTGAAAGCAAGTCCTCCAATTCTTTCCCAAATGTTCACATTGTGCATTTGTTTATATAATTTGTTTAAAAAATCTATTATAAATATCAGATGCTGCTTTCTTGTCTATAAACATCACTGGCGACATAATTTAAGCAAAATTAAAAGAATACGAGATTTCTTTTTGCCTTAAATGTCCACATTGGGCATTTGTTTATAAAGTTTGCTTATAAATTTGGTACAAAATATCGAATGATAATTTTCTATCATCATACATCACAAACTATACAATTTTAGGGAAATCAAGGAAAAAAACGATGTCTTTCTGCCTTTAAATGTCCATACTAGGCACTTGTTTATATAATTTGTTTATAAAATTAATGAAAATATCGGATAGCAGATTTTTAGTATCAAGTATTATTTTTTTGATGAAAGCAAGTAATTTTAACGCAAAAATTTACTTTGCAAACGAAGAATCCATAATGTAGACTATTTATTAAGTCAATTTGTTTATAACAATTAACTTAACAATGTCATCATTTTTTTGCCTTAAACTACCCCTGTGCATGAGGTGTGGCAATGCTGAATATAGAAAAGAATTTGTCACGTAGATAAACAAAAAGACGAAAAAATCCACTTTTTCTTCACTCTTTACATTAACATAAAAGTTTAAACAAACAAAAAATTCAAAAACCAGGCCACACAAATCGCTTTAGAATTTACTGCTGAGTTTCTCTAATAAAAAAATCCAAAGTCAGTTAAGAATTGCCAGCTGCAAGTTATTTTGAACCTTGTTTTTTGATTTCATCTCACTGTGCGACCCTGAGATGGGTTGCCCCAGGACACGACGAGTGGCGAGCTGACAGGCTTCAAAAATTTAACTTTATTTACAAATTTTTGGATAGAAGAGGATATTCGAAAAAAACCATCGTGTTAGCCTTAATCAAGAATTAGTCATTTTTTAAATAAAAATTTTCTTCAAAAAAGTGTTAACCTGTTAAATCTTTTGGGATATTTTTAAAATTTGATGGTTTTTTTCTTAAAATACTTATTTTTGTTGGAATTACGAAAATAAAAACGGAAATTGTTGAAGGTTAGTGGCTTTTGTGAATATGATTAGCGATTTATTCCTTTAAAGTATTAATTGCCGTTTTAAAAAGCTCAGTATTATACATTACGTAATAATATTTTTGGTTTTAAACCTCCATTTCCGTTAAAAAGGCGAAAGTATAAGCTTATATAGTTTAAACTTGTTACACCTTGTTACAATACTTGATGATTTTCTTTTTGAAAATATCCATTTCCATTGACAAAGCCCCAAAAACCCTTATATTCTCACAACTTGTTAGCTTACCTTTATAATTGATATGCAAACATAAGCTTATATCGTAAAGTTTGTTGAACCTTGTTAAAGCTTGACTTCCGCAATACTTAATAATTTTTCTTTTATAACATACATTTCTATTATTCAAGCTCAAACCCAACCTCAAATTGCTGAAGCTCAAAGACAAAACATGAATTACAAAAAATTTCCAATCATGAAAAATAATTGTGTTGATCACAAAAGACGCGGATGCATATTTAGTTGAAATATTTAGTTAATAATCTTACACATAATCATTATTTCACTTTCAAAATATTCAATACTCTGGATATTACACCAATAAAATTTTGGTTTTTTAATATCTTGGATATTAGAGATTTTACATGTTGAATAAAAGATATGAAATATTATGCCGTAAAATCTCTATATTATGGACGAAACAAAAATGTTTAATATCTCTCTTTTTTCTGTACTTTAAGCAAAAATTAATACTCTGCTTTTTTTGCAGAGCTGAGTTCGCAATTTGACTGTTTACCTAATGGCGACCCTCTTCCTGTCTCTCCTCATTGCTCACCTTCGTATCCTCCTGACAAGTCTGGTCCACCTGGCAAAAGTCATTCTCCTGTCAGGTCTGCTTCTGCTGAGGAGCATCACTTTCGTTTTCGGTCTAGATCTCCTCTTCGCAGATATGGTTTTGAGCATATACTGGGATTTCACCCTACAGAAATTAAATTTATTCGGCTTATTTCTAACAAGTATCCACACCGGGTATTCGGAGTTCGCAGATACACTTTTCCTTGCGATAAACCAATTCAATTGAGAATAGGACATGATATCACTGCGCCCATGCCAACCGAAGAGCAACTGGTTTTGAAAACCTCCACTGGTGACGTCGTGGCAATATTAGATCGTAATAACACAATTCTTCGCGGAATATATATAACACATATGGTTCGAAAGCGGGCGAAAATAAATATAAACAGCGGCGAAGTTGACGTATTAAGTCCTGATGAATGTAAAGATGCTCCAATAGGCAACAATAGACCAATATCGAAGAACTTTAGAGTAGTACATGTAAATAACATGTGAACCGAAATCATTAACACCATGCTTCAATTTAAGATAATTTAGATGCCAATGCCCTAGTCTCTCCTTTTTAAAAACAGATACAAATTTATAATTGCATGAAATTATTTTGGTAGAAAAATTTATACAGGCGTATAATGATGTGTCTGTAACTTTCTAATAGAGAGCACACAACACTCCCGTTCTACCGAAAAAGCTAGTGGGTACAAAAAATTAAAAAATTATTTTTTATATCACTGCGATTGTTAAAGAAAGATCTGTAGAAATTGTTTATTTAAATTCTTGACATTGTTTTAGTTATTTCTTGCATCATTAGATTAAAAGTAGCAACTACAAGTTTTAAATATTATTTCTATGGGACAAGACAGAATTGTCTTTAAATGTCTTTACTCTAGCAAATATTATTAGAAGTGTTTGAAATTTGGTATACACACGCAGTAAACCCTATCGATGTTTAATAAATAAAGAAAAAAGTTAAAACTACAAATTGTTAATTAACTTTCATTTGCAAATTGGGACAGATCGGTAACCCTGTTTTTTCAGTTTCGCCAAAAAAGGTATCGAAGGAACTACAGAGTTAAAACAACTTTTAGTGATAAATTTGTTCCTCACTATTTAAAAAAGATTTTTGAAAATTTTCAGATCGATTCATTCAAAAATTGGTGGCAATATCCATTTTACAAGAAAGCATGCTACGCCGCCAACGATAGCTGCACGAGCACTCAGCACCATCGGGCAGCGTACTCGTTGATAGCCGTTGGCGGCGTAGCATGCTTTCTTGTAAAATAGATATTTCCGCCAATTCTCAATTAATCCATCTAAAAATTTCCAAAATGTATATGTGTATACCAAATTTCAAACACTTTTAATAATATTTGTCTGAGTAAAGACGATTTATGTTTTAAAAAATAAATGAATTTGGGGAATTAATTTTTTCAGTTTTTCACGCTTATTATTAAAAATACTTATCTGATAAAAAAAGGAAAATAAAAAAAGTTCCGTCTCATCATTATCTACACGCATACAAAAAAAATTAATTTTGTGACTTTTACAATTTCCGTCGAACGAGACGTTCGAACAATACTTTTACCCGTGTTCGCCCGTTCGGAGAGTTATTCGATCCAAACGCTCATTCAAAGCTCGAAAAAATCTACTTAAGCCCATTTGAAAAAATTGTATGGCAGTCTGGTGTCCGGACTGGCCCATGTATGGCTTTATCTACACTGTCTGATCTAGGAGATCTAATCTGGCAGAGGTTCGGCGCTAATCAGCTATCCAAGAATAAAACAAGTTCTAAGTTCGATCAGGAAATTTGTTGTGGCATATTTCGAAAAAGTGACAGGGTATCTAAAATGATAGAAAATAAGAAATTTACGCTTAAAAAAAAATTTTGTCTTATCATCTTGACAGTCTGGTTTGGTCCAGGTTTGGCGCTGATCAACTAATTGCATTCATATTTTTTTTAATTCTTTTTTTCTAAATCATTAATCATTGAAATCAGCGTCAAGACTGGAAATCAGACAGTCTGGTCTGAGCCAAGCCAGACCCAGAAAATGTTTTAACATGCGAAATAGAAGGAAAGCATAAAATGGCAGTAATGCTTGTGAGTGTCCATCATTTCGTAAGCGCTGAAGCCTTTTTGGTTTTTAGGGCAAGCATAATAGTTAAAAAAATGCTGTAGTTAATTACTCGGGAGTTCTAAAAGTTTTCATAACTTTTACGAGGTACGATACGCTATGCCACAGTAAACCGGAACTAATGATAGGTATATTAAAAATTATGACAAATCAGGCCTTAGTACTTCCTGTGTATGAGTAAGGTTGGTTCAAATTTATTCCCGGATTTTTGGTAATCGACCACCCCCCTGCCCCAATTCGTGAATTTTCCAGAAAAAGAAATTTAATTTTTTTCCAATTGGCCAACATTAACCTGTGTCCCGAGGCTTTTGAAACTAACATGGGGATTTAAATACTAATTAAAAAAAAAATTATTTTACCAATTTTTTAAACAAGAATAATCTCAAATATTTCAAATATCATTAATCAAAGTGTAACTTTGTCATTTTGTATCACTCTTACACCTTTTGACCCTACTTGTTATTAACTTTTTGTAAATAGCAAAATAGCAGTTTTATGTTAAATTCATGCGCTGAACATCGTATTTTTGGATTTTTTTCAACAGGAATTATTTTTGTTCAAAAGGTGATAAGTTTAGTATTTTTTAACTAATTTTGAATCGCTTAGGTACTTTTTCCGTACCCTGTAAATCCTTAAGAGTTATTATCTTTCGGGATAAATAACACAGTTGATAAATGCCAAAAGTAATATTTATTGTTTAACATATTTGTTAATTATT
>JAUELO010000179.1:79073397-79085555 GCA_032357855.1 Amphibolips quercusostensackenii | reverse complement strand
GAGACGGAAAGGTAGAACTTGCATTACCGATTAAATGGCATATCGGTTTGAAACACATGGATCAATATTAGCTAAAGCGTATGCGCATATAAGTTAGCATCATACTTATCCAGAGTTTTAAAACCTACCTTAGCAACAACTAGTTCTTTTATTAAAGATAGTTGAAATCTCTAAGATAAAATCAAAAATATAAAAATTCCTGCTAATCACTCGATGGTTTCCTTAGACGTGGTTTTCATGTTTGATAGTATTCCTTTAAGTTTAGCTTTGTCTTGCTTGAAACGAAAAAAATGATAAAAATTTAACAAAAATACCGTTAGATGAAGTGATAATTGCAATAAGAACGGTGTTCAATATTACTATTTTGTTCTTTTAATAACAATTATTATAAGCAAGTTTCGGGTTGTCCAATGGGTTCTCCTTTGTCACCAATAATATCAAATATAGTTCTTGATTTTGTGGAGGGAAGAGCTTTGTCTAAACTGAATTTTAAACCAATTTTTTAGAAGAGATTTGTCGATGATGTGTTCACAATAATTCCTAGTGATAGAATTAATGACTTTGTAAAAGTTTCTAACATGGTCGAAGATTCTATACAATTAACTTTTGAAACTGAAGTAAATAACAACTTAAAATTTTTCTATTTATCCATCATTGAAACTAAAAGTGAAAGTTTAATCACGAATGGGTATAGAAAACCAACATCGTCAGGTCAAAATTTTAATTTTAATTCCCATCATCAGTTTTGCCAAAAAATGGGTTTCATTAAAAACTTAATTGACAGAGGTATTAAATTGAGCCATGTGAACTTTCGGGTTGACAATTTAAAGTTTATTATAGAAACGCTTCAATTGAATGATTATCCTCTTCCGCTTATTGATAGTGTTATAAGAGAACGGATTTATGAAATTCATAACGTTTCGAAAAATACCAAGAAACAAAATTGGCTGAATGATCATTATAAAAATGACAAAGTTTTAACTCTTCCATACATTCAAGGATTATCTAAAAGAATCAGAGGTTCTCTTAAAAAGTTCTATATTAATGTTTACTTCACAAATAGTCAAAAATAGAAGATTTTTTCATTGATAAAAAATATAAGGATGCAAAAGAAAGCTTATCTAATGTAGTTTGTTCGATTAAATATATGGTTGCAACAAAGTCTACATTGGGCAAGCCGGCAGGAGATTGAAGACACGCATAGTCGAACATAAAATAGATTGTGTAAATAGTAACAGTAAAACAGGCCTTTGCGCAATATGCATATATATGTAGCCATTTTTCGAGTGTAATTATAAAAACATTAAAATACTAGTGAGAGGAAATATCTCTTATAAACGAAAGATTGAGGGATTTATTTTTATAAATAAATATTCTGATAATTGTGTCAACTTGCTCACTTTGAGATGGAATATCAGCTATTACTACTAATGCATTTTAAATTAATAACTTGTCTTGAATTTCAAGCTTTCTGGCGCGCTCATTAGATGACTTACGTTTTGAGTTGGTATCTATCTATGTTTTTTAATCTATATAGTTTTCACATACTCTAAGGTTTATTAATATTTAGCTTTCCTTTTACAAAACAGCTCCGTCTTTTTAACATGTAATTTTATTAGATGGTTAAGCCTCCATTTTTCAGTAAGCTAGACGATTATTTCAAATTTTGACTTTATATGAAAATATAATGAATTCACGTTACACGTCTCGTTGAATTTTATATCGCCACTTTTTACATCATTAAACATGTAATTCTTTCTTCTAATTTCTGAATTATAAACAGAACATTGCATTTACGTTATCTTTTTTATGACTTTGTACTGTTTTTTTTTAACTATGATTGTTTTTAAACTTTAAGTTTTCTCTTATGTATTTGGCATTCAAGCGAAGAATGGTTTAATCTACAACATTGATTTCTGAGTTTTGGGAAAGGTTTCTTAGGAGAGTATTGTTTTCGTGGATTATTTGCCATTGGAGATGTTAAACCAGAGGGACTGCATCGCGAGGTGTGGCTGCTCCGAGGAACTGATGGACTCTTATCTGCGGGGCCTAAACCAAGGAGCGGTCTTTCCAGGGCGTAATAGCAAAGCCTCCTGGAATATGGACGGCGCGAGTTCTCATGCCCCCAAGCCATGATGTGATCGCCATAAACCTAAACTAAGGAGCGGTCTTTCCAGGGTATTATCAAGTTTAGCATACGAAAATTTTCTGATTCTAGTTTAATTCAACCTGGAAGAAGACAAAGCCGTGTCGAAATGTCGGTTAATTGTATGGATATAAACACTTTTATTTATTTGAAATAAAAGTTGCAGTTTATTATTTGGAGCGGATGACCAACATAATGATTCCATTTTCTCCTCTTTGAGAAATTGTTTTACATCAACACCTCCAATTCTCTAGTCCGATTAGAACCTCAAGCCCACCCACCACCTACAAGTTCACGCACAGGTGTATTCAAACACATGTTTTCACGTGTATATTCAAACGTATAGGTGTATACTTTTTCGAATTCAATATACTTTATTCATTTGAAATGTTTAGTCTCGTGCGGAACTTAAATGCCTATTCATAGATATTTTCAGTAATGTATTCTACTTCAGGACATGCTGGTCAAATCTGGGACTATTCCGAAAAAAACGGAGCGGATGGTTACAATTGTAAGAAGGCTTTCACTGAAAAGTTATCGAAATTTTCCTGCAAATCCTGTGCGCGTTCAATAGCGACGTAACAAGTTATCCCTTAAACTGAACTTTTCTGTTCCCAACAGCGACAGTATGTTTCTGAATACTTTGGATACCCCAAAGCAAGCATAAAGCAAGCATAAGGTTAAAAAATTTCAATCCCTTTTAAATTCGCACATTCAACTGTTTTTATTTACATTTTTTCGAACAATATTGACGCACAAAGCATTTAAAAACGCAGTATTGGCCATAACATTATATTTTTGTAATGGATTATGTCGCCAGTGATGTTTAGTGATGGAAAATTATTATCCGATATTTTTTGATAATTTTGTAAACAAATTATTCAAATAGATCCCCAGTGTGGACATTTAAGGGAAGAAAGAAATCGTTTTTTCTCCTAGTTTTCCTCAATTTATGTCCCCAGTGATGTTTAATAATAGGAAATTATCATCCGATATTTTTTATAGATTTTATAAACAAATTATGTAAACGAATGCTCAGTGTGGACATTTAAAGGCCGAAATAAATAGCTTTTTCTCTTAAATTTCCTAAAATTATGTTGCCAGTGATATTAAGTGATGGAAAATTATCATCCGATATTTTTTATTACTTTCATAAACAAATTGTATAAACAAATGGCCAGAGTAGACATTTAAAGGTAGAAAGAAATCTTTTTTTTCCTAATTTTCCTTAAATGATGTCGCCAGTGATGTTTAATGATAAGAAATTATCATTCGATATTTTTTAATAATTTTACAAACAAATTATATAATAAAATTCATAACTTGGTCATTCTGAGGTCGAAAAATCCTTTTTTTTCATAATTTTTCCTAAATGATGTCGACAGTGCCAAGTAAGCGTCAGAGGAGGTCAATAATTTGTAAATCAGATCCATGTCTAGCAAAATCGGCTGCATTTTCGGGTAGAAAACTCACGGAATCGTTTGAAATCCTTATTCCGTGCCTTTTGGCCTTCTTCTGATAAGAAATCAATAGAAATTAGAAACCATTCGATGATCTTTTCACCGTGCAAGAAAATCTTATGTACAGATGATGGCATATAAAACCAATTGTAGAGATCGACACAGAGTTCTGCAGTTTGCATGGCGTACGATTCACATTTTGCATCATTGATTTTGCGACCACAAGAAAGGACTTGCAAAATAATGCTAAGTCTTTAGATTAAACGAGTATCAACGCCTGTTATCTTGGCTGTTAGTTTAGGATCCCGGAGAAATCATCGAGCTGTATTTCCATCGTTGGAAGTTCCTTCACCATGCTTAGGTACGTCTATTATCAAAACCATTTCTCTCCGGAACCCTTTCTGGATCCTATTCTTTCCAGCTTTTATGACAGCCTATTATTCTACTGTTTTTCCTTGACAATTGCAAAAAGCTAAGTGATGAGCTATATTAAAAATAAGACTAATGTAACGTATTTTAGCATAGAGGGGTAAAAGGCCAAGCCCATAATCCTGTTCAATGACATGTTTCTGTATGACACTATCTAAATCGTTCAATTCAGAAAGATTTGCTTTGCACGAATGGCAAGTTGCAGCACTTGGTGTTTTGGTAATATTCTGAACTGCTAATCCATCCAACATAGTTAATATCATTTCATGTGTCACCTGACATCTAAACTTGACGAATGAAATTTTTGTTGACAAAAGTCAATTTATTTCGTCTCTTATTCGATCTGTCTCAAACCCGGTAAGTTCTGGTGTTTTTTAGCGTATTGAAAAGATATTGGTGCACACAATTTTGTAGATCCAAGGTGAGGATTCTTCCAAGTTTCCTTAGATTCCCAGTCAATTCTAACGGGTACCATCGAAATTATGAAAATGCTTTCATTGGATTGCATACCATCTGGAAACTTTTGTCAACGTTTTACTATGTAATCTAGTAGTGGTTTTGATTTTATAGTAACACTCTTATCGGAAACAATGATTGCAGAGGTAGGAGGATAACATTTTTTTTCGCTTCTGAGAGCTCCTGATACGGGACATAAATGTCGCCATTATTAGCCTTTGCTTGTAATCGAATAATCTCATATTGATGTTTCCATAGTTTGGCGTCTTCATTAGGTGCAAGAGCTTCTTCATTGGTGAATCTAATTATATGTAATTCAATCGCATCTTCTTCTGCGTAGTCTAAAAGTCGACTTATTTTGGTTGACAATTATATTTTTCTAACAGCTCGTAGATTACTAAAAACCCATTTGAATTTGGAGCTCTCAATAAGTTCCCTGGAGTGCTTGAATCTTTCTTCATTTGGACGACTGAAAAGTGTCGTCTTCAAAATCTTCTCGAAAACGTCTTTTAACCTTTGATACAGTTAAGATGATTCCTAATTCGCTTAGCAGCCATTCATTGTATCTACTTTCAAAAGTGTCTTTGTTGTGAAAGCAAGTCCTCTAATTCCTTCTAAAAGTAGCTATGAAATAACACGATATTTTTTCCTTAACTATTTTCATTTATTTATCTTCAATCGTATAATTTTCTTGGATATAATTCAATAAAAGAACAGATAAGTCTTTGTCATTTGTTTTGAGATTTGGGATTAAAATATCATACATGTTTTTTATTTGTAATTCGAGGGTACTCATTTTTACAAGTATACCTTACTTAACTAATAAATCAGTATTTATATTACATTAAATGCATTGAAGATCATACATACAAATATAAATATCTATACGCATAAATATGTATATCCTCACTTATATGTATTAACTATGAAATACAAAGCATGAAAAGTACGAATAAAGTCAACAGACTCAAGAAACGGCAATACATGTTATACTCATTTCTAATGAAACAACAATTATAAATAAAGAAGCAAAAAAATACTGTTCGAAATGCAGGAGAAGAAATTTTCGGAGCGGAGGAAATGGATCAAAATAAAAGAAACAATTTCTGGAAGCAAATGTCTTTTTATTTGAGGTGTATGAATGCCTTAGTGAGAAAGAAAGTCTAAAAATATGAGTATTCCATATTGCAATAAGCGAATTATGTATTATAATATTGAAGCATAAGAAAACAGCACGTTTCTGTACAAGTATTCTATACGACATGTTGGAACAATCAGCTGATTCTAACTTTACAAGACGTATGACCTGAAGTTAGCTAGGAAATGCCTGCGAAACAAAAGACAAAACGTTTTCTTTTGTTTCGAATCTATTATTGAAATGTTTTTTTGATTTACGTGTATCAAAGAAAAAATTTGTTTAGAAAATGATAAAAACATATAAAATAACAAAATCTCATGAATAAGCATCATCCATCTGTTGGCAAATATTATATTTACATAAAAGGCGGATGACCTGAAGTTAGCCAGGGAATGCGTACGAAACAAAAGACAAAACGTTTTTTTTTGTTTTGCATGTATCAATGAAATGCTCTTTTGTATTACATGTATTAAAGTAACAATTTTTATTTGTAAAATTATATAAAAAAAATATAAGATAACAAAATATCACGAATGAACATCATTGGCGACATCATTTGAGGAAATTTAAAAGAAAAAGCGATTTCTTTTGGCTTTAAAATGTCCACACTGGGCAGTTATTCATATAATTTGTTTATACAATTAATAAAAAATATCAGATGATAATATATCACTAAACATCACTGGTGACATAATTTGAGAAAAATTAATTAAAAAAAAAACGATTTGTTTCTGCCTTTGAATGTCCACACAGGACATTTGTTTATACAACTTGTGTATACATTTAATTAAAAATATCGGATGATAATTTTCCATCATTAAGCATCACTGGCGATTTAATTTAAAAAATTTTTTTAATTGAACGATTTCTTTTTGACTTTAAAGGTCTACACTAGGCATTTGTTTATATGAATTTAAAAAAAATTATTTAAAAAAATCGGATGACAAATCTTTATGATCGAGTATTATTTTTTTATTAAAGCAAGTAATTTTAACGGAGATATTTACTTTGAAAACGAAGAATGCATGGTGTAGACTATTTGTTAAATTAATTTGTTTGTAACAATTAAATTCTCCATGCCATAATTCTGGTTTGCTTCCAACTACCCAGGATCATAAAGTCTGTTAGTGTTGATCATAGAAAATTTTTTTTTACGAAGATAAACAAACAAAAATAAAAAAAATCGACTAATTATTCACTCTTGGCAATAACATAAAAGTTTAAACAAAATAAAATTTTAAAATCAGGTAACATAATTCTCTTTAAAATTTAATGCTGAACTTTTCTAAAAAGGCATTTAAGATCAGCTGAGAATTGCCAGCTACAAGTTATTTTAAACCTCGTTTTTTTTGTCACTTAAGCAGCGAGGCTGGTTTACAGAGGTGATCGCGGACTGAAACGCGGCACAGCACGCTTAGACATTTTTAGTCGTATCTCGGGAACCCGTTAAGATTTTTCATTTTTTATTGGCTTAAATAAAAGATAAGACGTCAAAGACTGCGTTTTATAAATTTCAGATATTTACTACAACTTTCGACGCTTAATTCCACAAGCTTTTTAACGTTTTTTAAGTTTCTAGCTCCTTTTTTCAACAAGTAGTCACGTTTCTAAGTTGGCAGAGATTTTTGATAGTACCCTTGCTAGTCGTTCCGACAATTTTCGACGGGAGCGTGAATTCTAAATTAAGCGATTTGCTAAAGAACTAAAATTAATATATAATAATAAATGAACAATTATCCTTTAATTCAAAGCACATAATTTCTGGTAATTCGTACAGAAACATAATTATTACGTTTTCGCTCGCTTATACTGCTTACTTACAGATTGATGGCAAAGTGGTGTTATTCATTAACAAATATTTATTATGCTTATGATAATAACTATTATCCCACACAGCACATTTCTCGAAAAAAACCTGGTCTTTTCTGAGGACTTCGTCCAAGTGGCCTGAAAAAAAAACCTGGTCTGCCCTAGGTTTAGACCAATACTTAAACCTAGATTAAAACACAGGTTCATGTCCGCCGCGATTTTTTTCTTTTTAAAAAAGTAAATTAATGTGCCAAATTTTTTCTAGAGAATTCAGTAATTTTAATAAAAATAGCTTGAGTTCATATAATCGACTCGGCAATCGATTTTATATTCAAATTTTTAATTTGTATTAAAAAGAGTGATAAGACGTTTCGCTGATACTTTTTGAAATTTCTTTTTAAAAATTTTGGATTCTGAAACAATAGTAAAAAATAACAAAACTGTCCTGATAATGCCGCCTTGTATATTTATACGCGGTTTCAAGTTGAAGCATTCTTATATCCTTGTGAACTAATCTCAATTGCGAGAAAGGGTAGCATAAGCGCTCCACACTAATAACTTCGGAATTAATGCCCTCAATTGGCCTGCGCAGCTGACGGGGCACTACTGGCAAAAAATTTAAATTATTATCACAAACAGTACAAAGATGATATAATTCACAGCTTTTAAATTTAGTTGTAATTAAAAAAATTAGAAATTATCAGCACATATCTTCGTTAAAAAATATTAGCGTTATGTTTAGAAAACATTTCATTGACTCAAAGAATTATGAAAAGATATTATTTCCCTGACAGTGATGGTAAATTATAGAATTGAGAAAATAATTTAATGATTGTATAATAAATTCAATCGGAGAGATGTTAAATAAAATAAATGTTAAGAAATGTAAATGCAAAGA
Source organism: Amphibolips quercusostensackenii (assembly GCA_032357855.1). Lineage (NCBI taxonomy): Eukaryota > Metazoa > Arthropoda > Insecta > Hymenoptera > Cynipidae > Amphibolips > Amphibolips quercusostensackenii. The sequence goes on along the minus strand of JAUELO010000179.1, from coordinate 79,077,219 downwards.
AAAAATTTTCCAGAATGCGAACTTTTCTACATACAACGTGTATTTTATATTTATTTCTGTACCGCGGTCTGGGACTGCTTATTCAGATATTTCAAAATAGAGTCAAAATGTTATTTTTTATAATCACTTTAATATTTTGTTATATATTTTACATTGATTTTTATTCTCAACTACCCAAATAATTTATTATTTCAATAAATTTATATTATGAGAATTAATAATATGCATTGATATTGAAACAGTAGTATTTTCATTGTCTTGTTTTATAATTGAAAAAAAGTGCGCATCCTATCATTAACAAAAACAATTTAGTTAATTAAAATTTCATTGCATCTTGTGTCGTTTTTCCATAAATTTTCATTTTATATTTTAATGTTATTTCTTACGATTATGAAAACAACTACGCGTCCTATCAAAAAATTATTGATAACTAGAAAAGCTTTTAGAGTCACTGTGAAGTTAGCTGTCGAGCGCCACTCAGCTCACACACTCGCAGTACCACGGCTAGACCCACGAGGGTGATGTTGCGTGATGAAATTTGAAAACATATATTTCTAATATGTCCGCTCATGGAGCGACACTTTCGCCTATGTGAGAACTGGGGAAACTGAAATTGCAAACGGCCATGCGAGCGAGACATTTAAATTTGAAATATTGTACTTATTAATGTTGTAAATAATTTTAATACCATTTTTAATATTATTACATACAACAATTAAAGTACACAATACCATCAATAAATGGCATAAATTATTTACAACAAAAGACAAATTATCATCATTTTACACAATTTGTCAAACTAGATTTCACGAGCAAAATTAAACCAAGAGGAGATTTTTTAATATAAGGGATCGTTCCACTGCTCAAAACAAAATCTGGATTGGACACAATTTACACAGCATTGTAACATTGTTGGACTACTTTCAAAACAGATAGATCAGACTCTTGGAAAATCCCCAATCTGTAGTTTATACAAGAAGGGTTTCCTGTTGAGTTTTGTAGTGATTTGTGATGAAATCTCCACTTGGAGAAACGATAGTTCTGCTGTGAGCATTATTTTAGTCTTAAACTACAAAGGTGTTTATATTTTTTTAAATATTGTGCTTTATTATCATCAGACACTATCATCGGCTTAAGACTGTTCAAAGTAAATACCTTTCAACGGTTTTTCCGAGATCAGTCTAGAGACTTTGGCAAGATTACTAATTGTCATATCACACTCTGCTCAAGACTCTTTTGATTAGAATTCGTTGACATATTTCTGAGATGGCTGACTTTGCTGCCATGGCTACCAGTGCTACCACACTACCGATTTCGAAGTTCACTGAATATTTGAAAACTGAACATTTTTAAAGTATCTAGAAAGGACATTAGATCGAGCTGGGCCGGAAGTCAGATTTGTTACCGGAAGTTCCTATGCTATATTCACCCCCGTGGCTAGACCACCATTTGTTTTTGATAATTTTGTTTTGAAAGCGTCTGAAGTTTGAGAAAAATGTATGAAGTAATTTTGACTTTAAAACCTTTCAATTCAAAATATATTAAATAGGTAACATTTTTAAAAAAGACAATATTTCGAATGGAAATAAAAGGAATGGAACTTGCATCATCAATGAATATAGCCTTTAAAATTGGATGATTTTAAATTAGAAAAATTTAAATCAGAAGACATAAAAATTAAAAAAATTAAAAATTAATTAAAAATTAAATTCGAATATTTTGAAGTAAAAGCTTCTAAGATTATAGGAATCTGAATTCGTATTAAGTTAAAAAAATTATAATTTAACAAACCTATGCGTCCTACCAAACAGGTTTGATTTTTGATTTTTAATAATTTTTTGGGCGATTAAAAATTTTTATTTTCGATTTTTCAAAGAAATTAAAAAACTTGTAATGATAGTCTTATAGGAATTTTGAAAAGCAAAGTTTTTCTTTAATCTGACTTTTTTCGTATCGTGCGTTGTTTGGCTTAAAATGTTCATTTTCGTTTTTTTTTTTTTAAATATTGAAAATTCTATAACTCTGATAATTTTATTTTCGTCGAATAAAGTCAAAAAGATAAATTTTTCGACTTTACAAGTACTACAAATACCCGTACATAGAATTTTTATACCTTGCAAAAAATGTTCTTAACAATTTTGAAAATGCTCCAACTTTTTAAATTTTTATTTAAAATAACTGGCTAATAAACTCGTTTCTTCTGTTAGGCCTTAAGAAAGTTTGCTAAAGCTCAATTTACTTTGATAATTTTTCCGAAACTTATCGTGCCCACAACCCAATACAGACAGACACCTTCATAAAACGCGGTTTTTCTGACTCAGGGGGTCTCAAAACGTGGAGGTTTGATGAAAAACGACTACGTCAAATTTTACGTAAAACCAATACCCTTTCATCAGGGTCATAATGTAAAAATTAGTTTCTGTAGATATTAAAAGATATATGCAAGTATGCAACACACAGCTTTCTCACCTCGAAGGTTTTTCTGGTGAGGAAACATCATTTTTCTCAATTACTGTACTCTATCCAAACAATTTACAGCATTATTGCTACTATCCTGATATAAAAGCGCAATTTAGTAGGATAATATTTTTTTTTTGATAAGCCAAGGGTCAATAATTACATTTCTCGAGCCCTGAAAATGCTAAAACCATGCATAACTAATTTTTAAAAAATGGGTGCATCATATTTTGTTCGCTTACTCCACATTTACGCCCGACACTTTTATTTTTAGTGAAGTGTTTAAAGTAAGGCATTTAGTCGTTTAATTGTTGAGTCGTTTAGTTTGAGTTGTTTAGTTTAGCCGCTATAATTTTCGTTTTTCCATGTTTCGTGACCTGTCGGTAAGGTCATTTCCAAAATGTAAATTTTAAAAAACTGCTGATGATAATCTTCGAAATTCCTGAAAACAATTATCTAAAATTAATATTTAAGCTCAAATATTATTAGGAAAACTCTTTTTTGGTCCAATAAACTTATTTATTTTAAGTTTCTCTTGTCAAAGTTGCCTTCTTTTTGGGTGTGCTAATGGGTATTTCTCACGAATTCACGATCTATAATTAGGTGAACTATGTACATTTTGACATAAAATTCTCAAAACTCCTTCGGCATTTTAGAAATACATTTTCATCACTGTAATCGCGATTTGGCAATAACGGCGTCGAAAATCGGTAATCGCGTCAAATAACAATAAAAAATAATTAAGCTTTGTACAAAGAAAGTGTAGGTATTGCTAAATGTAAATCTGCTGCCGAATTTGTGAAATTCAAAATGACGATGGTGGTGCAAGAGGCCAAAGCTAAGTAGTTTGATTTTTTTCGAAAAATTATGAAATTAATAGTTGCACAGCTTTATGTGCATCAAATTTTGAAATGTGTCATACATATTATGTTTTTTATGTTGCTGTTGATGGATCTGTAGTCAGATTTTAAAAATCCAAAATGGCCAGTCCAATATGTCCGCTCAAATGATGAAAAAGTTTATAAATTTTGGTAAAAAGGTGTTATGCTATATAAAACTTTGTACACGGAAAATCCTAAGGTCACTCAATATGAATCTTGAGATAGATTTCCAAAATTCAAAATGTCTGGTACAATATGACGGGCCAAGAGTAAATGCGCCGTAGAATTAGTAGAGAAGCAAAAGCGAATTTAAAAAGTTTAAGCGTAAGAACGGTTTGACTGAGCGCCAGAGAGAAAGCGGATTAAAATACGCTAAGGGCAGAAACAGCTGGACGCCTAAACCGTTTCTCCTCGCGTCCGAAACTGTAGTCTTATGGAAACCCACTTTCCCTTCGCACCAAAACACTAACACTCATGAACTGAC